>DWLR01003593.1:0-13275 GCA_018246295.1 Papilio alexanor hazarajatica
TAAATCTAGTTTTCGGTTGCTCGGCTGACGGTGTTCGCATTGCCGCGCAGTGCATACTTGACTTTGGCTCGTTTGTCCCGCAAATTAACATCATATTGTGTCTAAATGACGATTGTGATATGAGGCAATCTACAAATTATTTTATTTTCCCACTAATAAATACAACAATAGCAATTAGCTGCCATAATCCTTTTTAATATTTATACACTTTTTTTTATAAAGTATATATAGTATATATAGACTCTATGTATGTATATATAGACTCTATGTATATATATACTAAGAGTACATATAGAATACAAGTTAGATAAATTTGTCATATCTAGAATAAGCCAAAAATAAAAAAAAAGTAAAAATGGGAAATACAAACAAAAATCCCCATTACACAAAATAATATTCATAAGATAAATCGGTTATAACGGAGTATTTCTTTAAATATTTTGTTTATTAAATGAAACGTTTGTTAATTACAATATTTATAGTGTAATAATATCATTTTATTATTTTAAAGTTTTTGCAAATGAATAAACGTAATTCTTTCTTTACTTCTTTCTGAAATTAAATTACGTAATCCTGCGCATACTCCCCGAAATGTTTATCTATATTATACGTCTTACTACGATGGTGTAGCGACCCGAGGTGGGTCTTGGCCTCTCTTGTCGCGAAATAGAGGAGAAAGCCAACGCCGCCTATCCCATATTCCTCTTTTGCCAGACGACACGAGTTGTAAGTCTTACATAGATCATGTAATATTTAATTTGTATTTGAAAAATGTAAGCAAAAAATTAAACTAAAACGCGACCGCCTATAACTTTTGGCAACGCTAACGCTTGTGACCTAGGGTCTCATTTTAAGCAGCGCGTTGTATGGTTACGGAAGAAACATAAAACATTTTATCCGCTGCTCTGAGTGAGACAAAACGCATACTCATGTAGTGCATGTCATTGCAGAATTCTATACAGCCGTTCAAGAGTTATTAATTGTTTTAAGTGTAAGTTACGGTTGTGAAATCAAAAGTTGTAAGTAAAATTTTAATAAAAATTTTGAGCAAAAAATAACCAATTTTCTATAACCGACTACAGGGTGGAATTGCACTTGGATTAAGCGTGCTCGAAATTCGGGTGAAAAATAAAAAGATACTAATTAAAAAATTGGATTCAAAGGTTTTTTTTTAAATTTTAGATTGCAAATTATTCTTTTCATTCAGTTTATGTTTCTTAGATAATTTGAATCTTAAGATTAACTCTAACAATTAATGTCGTTAAAGAATAGCATGTTAGTTTGTTTGATAATAGCCACTTCGATTCTCGGGTCTGGTTAGAGTATTTTCAACATTTTTTGTGTGCAGTTATACTATTATTTTTTTTTAGAAATAAATTGTTTCCTTTTGGTGAAATTGGGTATCTCCAGTACTTACAGTAATTTTCCTCTAGATATGGTTAGAATTTTCCATCCTATATATGTCGGAGGAACAGTTTTTAAACGCTTACTAACCTGCTATTAGCAGTTTCGCTGTTCGTTAAAAAATAAAATCCTGGAATCCAATCAAATCAGCAGCGCTACGGTGAGTAGATTTCAGCAACATGAAAACTTAAAACCAAACAGCATAGTCAATTATACTTTAAATCAGAACAAGGTGTAATGGTGGTTACATGTCTGAGAATTACAGGTAGTCGATATTTTTTATATTCATGTCCTTTATTGGCATTTTGGCTGCAAAAACAGAAGCCTGTAGGTAAAGACGTTCTCGGTGGACCAACTGTAAAAAAAAAGAAAAACAAAGTTACCCGTCTTCTTTATCATCATCATTAAAACAAAGTTATCGATCCTCTCATCAAATCTGGGCACAGTCATGAAGTTCAGGATGGAGTAGATTTTGAAAGCTAACCTCGGGCAAGATTTTATAATCACTCCATGCTGCCTAAGGCTTGTTATTCTGCAATTGTGAAAAAGATTAATGTCCTTTAATGAACTTGTAAGGGACTTACCAAGGTTAATGCATAATAGAAGAGCTTTCTATTAATGACTGAACTTAGTTAAGAAGGACTAAAATTATCAATGTTAAAGTTTATAATAAAATGTTCAAGTAATGTGGAGTTAAGTACTGTGTAAAACATTTATTTTTAAATTCTTTGGATATGTTCAAGCTTTTTTTGTTTGCTAATTTGAATGCATACATTAAATTTAAAGGAAGAATTATTGAGTATATTTATTTTTAATTTATTTCCGCCATTAATATTCGCACAAAAATTGTAACCTTCATTTTTTATTTAACATTCTTTAGCATGTAAATTAATTATTAATCATCTGCTAGAGCATTTCGCATAAATTCAAATACACAGCGCATACGTAATTTGTTTATTGGTTTTCTATACTAATATTTTAATTAAGTATTTTTTTTTAAAATAAAAACAAAACCGACTTCAAACTTATGTAATTTTATTTACAAGTCATTAAGTCTTATATATGACTTAATGACGTGGCTATATAGCCACGGTACGTCTCATTACAAGTCCATTAAACTCAATTCCATGTCAATTTTCGGTAAATCTTCGGAACCCAAGGTTCAATGACATTCAATATTAAACTGGACCCACTTGCGAATGTCCCCTTTCCAACGAAAAAAATAAAAATAAAAATTTGGTTCATAAATATACAAATAAACAAGCATAAAAATTCAAGCACATTGAGAACCTCTTTTTATTATATTAGAATATTTTATTAGAATTTTTTTTTATTTGAATATTTATATTAGATATAGATTTTGTGTAGTGATTTTTTTTTAGTAATATCTTTAAAAATAGTTCAAGGACAGAACTGCGAAACATGCCATACTTAAAGGTTTCTAGAAAAGAATGCGGATAAAACTAAACTTAATAACATGTTTCTCAAATACGTATACTAAAGTTCAATAAAATAAAACACAATGCATTGTGTTGTTTATATTCATTTTAAACTATATCGCCATCTAGCGATTCAAGTTTGAAAGACATGCTGCGATCGAACAGCAAAAATGTAATTATTTTGAAATTGAAAAATATATGCATAAACATGTAGTATTAAGAATAATTATGTTAGCTAATAAATACAACAATTAAGATAAATCAATTTAGATAATTAAAGTAGCACCTTTTGATTTCTCATAATATTTACATAAAATAGTTTTAGCGTCATGCCGTCAAATGTAGTGGCGGAGTTCCCTCTAGAAGAAGAGTACAAGAAGAATACTGGTATCACCCCCCAGGACATCGCAGAACTTCGGAAATGGCTCGACACACAACCGCATCTGCCTGCTAAATATATAACAGGTAATTTAGGTAACCTATATTACTTTTCCTTGTGTTTGCTTTGATTAAATGTAGTACAAAAGGCGACCGCTCGGCCTTTGTACTTATAGGACATGTACATATAGGACCTTATTAGAATATATCTAGGTTATCAGTTTTTTTAAATATTGAGTTTTATTATGGAAATATATGAAACTAAAAAAAAAACTTGAATCTGTACCTAAACTAGGTGAAACCAATATTTTTCGAGTTACATTTTCTTGTTGTGTTTTTGTGCTATTCCAAAGTCCTTGACTTTTGCACCAGTCATCAACAAACTGATGCATCACAGCACAAATGTGTTATTGGCTTAAATAGTACTTCAGATTTTAAGCGATGAGCTATGATCTGTTTTTTTTTTTTTATCTGCGCCTTTAATAATCTCTATAAGCGAATTCACGTCACGTTCGTCTCAGTTAATTTTAAAGTTTGAGTAGTTTTTACGTTAAGAACTTTAGTTCTCTCCCATTTAAATTCTACCCAAAGGCAGATTATTAGGTTCTTCTCGATCAGACCCAGTCATGAAAATAAAAAAAAAATGTTTGGAACAATTTCTGCTGCTGGGTTTCGTTATCGCACAACATGCAAGGGCTCCAGATACCATCTCCACTATCAACCTTGATTGTGATTTTTGACGAACTTTCTGCCTCGCACAGCCGCGTTATTTAATAATCTGTATCCAGCGGTGTCAAACCAATGACTTAGGGGTCTTCAAGAAAAGAGCATACTGCTTCTTTTAAAGGCCGGCAACGCATCTGCAGTTCCTCTGGTGTTGCGAATGCCATGGGCGTTCGATCACTTAATGTCAAGCGACTTGTTACTCGTTGGCCCCCTTATTTTAGTTTTTCAATACGATTATGTTCGAAACCGAAACTTATTTTCCCTTTGTGCATCTCTTTAATATAAATTGTCGAGAAATGATATGTCAAATTATGAATTATTCGTTGAATTCATAATTTACTGATTATACGTAATATAGAAATGTTAAGATCCGATATCAAACTGATGAAGTTCAGAAGCGGTAGGTGACAGGTATACCATCAAAGGAACAGTGAACAGGCTCAATGTCGATAATATTTTCACTTACCATTAGGTGAGATTGTAATGGAAAATAAGGACACGAATTAACTAAGTTACAGATATAGATGTAGAATACAAGAAACAAGTTATTTAACGTTGACTTTAATATATCGCATAATTATAGTAGGTAACTAACAACAATTTAAATAACTGTTCAAATAGTTATTATAATAAAGATGTTATTAATGTGTAAATACTTCTAAATATAACATGCATTTGTATAGAGCTAAAGCGTTTATTGTTCTAAGCACTTGTAGGCTGTCTAACTGGGTGACAAGACAATTACTTCAGGTGATGTGCTATTACTTCGACTTGTTCCAGCCATAACTAGAGACCGGATTATATGCAATTAAAAATAACAGCGTACAAATGAGTATAAAATAATTTTAAATATCCCTGAAAAATGTTAATACATATATGCAATAACATTTTTATACCTATTCTACATTAACCGTGGAAAGAGGGCAGTGTTTGAATTTTAATGGTATTTGGTCAAGAAAGACATCAAGTCTGCTCTTATAGATTTTCAAATGTTGTCAAAAGAGCATAAATAACACAATATCTAGTTTTAAATTAGAATTTGCAATCTTTATCTCTTTGCCCTTTTCCCATCTATGTGGAGTCGGCACAGTATCTACTACTCTTCCATATCTCCCGAACTCTACTGCAGTCCATACTGTGACTGCTTTTGACTATAGTTTTTACGGCCGGCCTCCTGCCTGACGTCAACCTCAGAAACCTCCTCAGGAAGTAATAAAAATAAGAATATACAATAACAGGTTAAATATGGCGACATTTGCTGGAATATTTAACGCACAAATAAATGAATTTAATTCGGTCTCTACAATTATCAGTTAAAAAAGATAAAACGGATTATCATGTTATGCGTATTGTGATAATTTAGCGTAACAATAACATTCTTCGGCGGTATTCATTATTCAACTTTTTTGCAACAAAGAACTTGTTTTTAATTATAAAAATGCTGCTTAAATTGCAGGATTTAAAGTATAAGAACGAAAAACAGAGTTCTCTACGGTTACTTTATAATGTAAATTGATAGGAATTAAAATGCCAACATTAGAAACAGACCGGTTTTTGCCGTTTTGACAAATTTCATTATGCTATAATCTGAGAGCCTTCAATGAAACATGGTTAGGGATGTACCAAGAAATCATCGAAAATTAAATTCGGATTGTATTATCGATATATATATTATAAAATTGATATACTTTTACGACTTCACAGTTCGTATCATTAACTTAAATATGGGAATTTTAGTTCATAATTGATTTTTAGCGATTTAAGTGTGACTCATATTGTGTATTCGGTGGTTATATAAATGGTAAATTTCGTAATTTCTTGCTTGTGCTTATTTTGTTTTAGACTTAGATCTAATCCTGACATACCACTGCTGTGACAGAAGTTCAGGAGTGTCCAAACAAGTGTTGGATTTGCACTTTACGCTCCGCAATCTCTTCACCGCGTATTTCAAAGACCGGAATGTGGAGGATGTTGAACATGCTATGCGTAACATGTAAGTTAAATTATGAAGTGTAAACTGTAATTCAAAAATAAAACGAAACCATGCAGTAGTTAGAAATTGGAGTTTTTAATCATGAATCCCTTTGTTTACTTGTTTTTTATACGACGTTTTTCAGATTAATGACACTTCTGGACACGCGTTCCCGAGATGGATCAGCTATCTGGTTCACACATTTCATGGATCCGGATCCAAAAAATTTCAATTTAGGACAATCTATCAAGTAAGTAACGTTTTATTCCAATTCTAGTATTATTTCAAAAACATTGTACGTTTTTGAATTCGCTTCTTTTTAATTTAATTATGCTTCATGAAAAACTACTTATTGGCAAATAGTTCCTTACAAATAAACAAAAGTTTCTAAATCTAAAAGATTTCAGTCTTTATACTGCAACTTCATTTTCTTATATTAATAATTGCCCACAGAAAGCCGAAAAAAATTGTACAATTTATTTCCATTTTATGCTAAGCTTTGTTAATTCTAAAATATTTTTGGAATCCATAGTACACAATTTCAATTCACTTCAATTTTCACATAAATACATGTTCGATAAAAAATATAAAATAGACTAATGGCCTTCTATAGTAAGTGACGTATGTTTGACTGTTAAATTTAACTCTTGATTAGTAAAATAGTGAATGTTCATATTTCAACGTCGTTGCTAAGTTTGAAAATGTTTCCACAGGGCTGTACTCATGTTGTTAGACCTATGCCAATACGAGCAAGGCACGTGGCCCGGCTTCATCATTGTGATAGACTTCGAACACATGAGTCTCGGCCATCTTGCCAAACTGGACCTACAGAATATTCAGCAGTTCTTGTACTATCTTCAGGTAACATTGCTTATACTAAGGTCCTAGATAAAGCTTATTGATTTTTATATAAAGATTAAGGGCATACATAACGTTTACAAGAGTTAGAGTTACACTGGATCAACCATTACCTTAAAGTATCGACCGCTCAGTCCATAATTTAAATTTTTTTAGCGTCTAGGTTGCCACTGTTGTTGAGGTAATTTTTATTTAAAAACTGAATATTATCAGCACATTGACATTAAAAGAATTTGTATTTACTTAGAATTAACGATAACCAACCAAATTAGCACTTTTCTTGAAAATATTTAATGAGGTGTTTTTATTATTCTTTTGAGTCTATATTGGCGAATCGTTTCGATCAGCCGTTATAGTTTTACTCTCTAAATAACCCTAAAATGAGTTTCATAAATAAAGTCATCATAGTGACAGGTGCAAGTTCCGGCATCGGTGCCGCTACAGCCGTCTTGTTCTCTAAACAAAAAGCTAATGTAGTCCTAGTAGGAAGGAACGAGACGAAGCTAGCGAACGTTGCTGCTCTTTGCGTTACGAAGCATCTTATAGTGAAGGCCGACATTTCTAAGGAGTATGAAGCCAGAAGTATCGTCGAACGAACCCTCAAAGTATTTGGCAAGATTGATGTACTGGTGAACAACGCAGGGGTGATGAAGAATGGGACAATCAGAGCGGGGACTATTCTGAGTGCATACGATCAAATAATGGCTACGAATATGCGCGCTGTTTTACATCTGACATGTTTGTGTGCAGAACATTTGATTGCTAGCAAGGGTAACATCGTCAATGTGTCGAGTATAGGAGGCATGGTGCTACCGTCAAGTTCAAAGATGCTTGCGTACTGTATGTCGAAGGCTGCGTTAAACCTCTTTAGCCAGGGCGCAGCTTTAGAATTAAGTGAGTACGGCGTTCGAGTGAACACGGTCAGCCCTGGTCCAGTTGTGACGGACATCATAGTGAACACAAGTGGTCCAGGATCGAAGATCACTTGGAAGGATTTCGAAGGCATAACACTTCTCAACCGAGTGAGCGAACCAGAAGAGATAGCAGAACTTGTAGTTTACCTCGCTAGTGATAAGGCGAGAGGTGTCACTGGCTCCAACTTCGTTTCCGATAACGGATCTGCATTGAAACGCTAAACGACCTTATTGTTTATTCTCTCTTGCTTTATTTTTGAATGATATAAAAAAATCTATTCGCAGTTTTAATATCACAAAGCAGTAAGATCCCTTATTTTCATTATTAGAGTTAAAATAATAATTAATATTAATGTCTCTATAGAACTGGCAAACTTAAATATGGAAATAAGTCACTTTTCCAAGAACCTTCTCAGACTTAACATAATCAGAAGACAGAAGGAAATCAACAATAAGATTTATTGTTTCGTTCATTATACAATTTTTGAGGTTACAGAATTTCAAAATGGCGTTGTAAGTTGATAAGGGCTTCAATATCCCCGAAACGTTGACCGAAAGTTGACATACGACGAAATAATTTAACCCATCAAAACATCTGTATATTATAAATATACATTTTTTTTCAATAGTCATACACAAAATCTCATATTAACTTATGCAAGTTTGTGTCAAAATATTTGAACGTCATACCCCACCTTTTTATATTTTAGCACAGCCGGAGTTATCATAGATAGAGAAACTCAGACGCAAGCTTTCTGTTCGTTAATATAAAGTTATATATATTTTTTCTTTTATTTAATGACTCTTCAAAAATTGTATATAAGTCAATATAAGAGTATTTAACCATTTACCAATTAATATAAGGACAAGAAATGGTTAAATCTTCAAAATCAATCTAAAGAACTGGTTGTTAGATCATGTATTTTATTCCGTTCAGGATTTCTCCTATTATAAGTAAATTATATTAATATTAGTTTTTCTCAAGACTCTAACTTGTTTTCTGCTGTCACTTTTTTCGTTATGCAGTGCTGTTGTACAAATTAATTTTAAATTGTGTTTAATTTTAAGTGGTGATGTGTAATGACCCTAGCAACTGTTGTTACTATTATAACCATCAATTAATGTACACAGTTATACGCAATAAATAAGTTTATTACTTTATAACTAAGAAACGAGAATACAGCGGTACAGAATACATCGTTGGCAATGCACAATCACTTATAGACGAACACAGCAACACAGAACACACAGAACATGGACCATAAATGTAATATAGGTTACATTTTTATGATAAGATAAATACTTTAGAAAAGCGGTTGGCAACTTTTTGACAGGCCACAAATAGGACATCCGCGGGCCGCGGGGTCCGTTTAGAATGTTATTTTGTTAATTGCGGGTATCGGTCGATCCACTGAACTTATTTGTCTATAGGAACTTATTTATACAGTCGGGAAAAATACTTATCTGAAGAATTATGTATCAATTACTTTAAGTTATCTGGACGTTAGAATTTGATATTAATTTTAATTCCGTAGTACAGGACTACACACAATCTTTTTAGATTGTTATTTATGTAGGGTTAGGTATTTGTAGGTGGTCAGGTAAAATACACCAGTGTTAGGTCTAAACACTTTTTACTTCACTTTTATATTATTAATTTTAAACTCAACGCACACACTATAATACAACTACTCAGCTCGCTAAAGATGATTCAAGAGAACCAGAGAGACCGAGAGACGTAACTCTCGTTTGCTTGCTACACTATGCCCCTATTGTTCAGAAATTTTATCCTACATTTATTCATGTAGATAAAATAAGAAGAAATTGTTCATTTAGAAAAATATTTTCTAAAACTACAAGGGCCGGAAACTAAATGGATCATTTACCCTTAAATATTTAAATAATTTTAAATATTTTTTTAACATGGAAACTGCATTGTGAGGCTTGCAGTAGCGTAGAGGTGTTCAACCTCGTAATTCGACTGTGAGATCATACGACTCAGTTACCATAGCCGCATCCTTTAACAGTGGTAGAGTCCGCAACAATAACATGTGTTGCACGAATTGCCCGCTCGACCGGTGAAATACCACGACCTCACAGAAGACAGGCGTGAAGTAGAAGTTTGCTGCGTTTCGTCTGAGGAGTGAGGTGCCGGAGGCCTAATTTTAGTCCTCTTACCTTTCCCACCCTTTTCTAATAAGGAAAGGATGGAAAGGGAAGGAGGATTTGACGGGAAAGAGGATGGATTGGAGAAGGTAATGTTCATTTTTCTGTCCATCTCCTTCTCTGTCTATTAAAGGTAGGCAACGCATCTGCAACTCGCAAATGCTAGTTGCAGATGTCGATGGGTAGCGATCACTTAGGTGACCGCTTGCTCGTTTGCCACCTTCTTGTATAAAAAAATCCTGGGTTTAGATTTATGAGAGAAGATCGAATGAACAAAGATTTTTTAAATATGTTTGGCATATGATCCGATCAAAATTTTGAAAAAAAAAAAATCTTGCTTCTTTGTATTTAATTTCCTTTCAGGAAGCGATGTTAGTTAAACTAAAAGGCTTACACTTCATTAACGCGCCATCTTTCATGGACAAGATACTAATGATGATGAGGCCCTTCATGAAGAAGGAGCTCATGGATATTCTCTGCGTGCACCAAGCCGGTTCGAAGACGCTGGACAAATATGTGCCAATGAAAGCACTGCCGTCCGACGTCGGAGGCGGTTGCAAGACAACTACAGATTATCATGGTATAGTAGATACTCTATGCAGATGAATATGTCAATACCGCCCTAACTATTTCTATACTTTTAAATAATGAAACTGGCCAGTTATGATGACGATTAATAATCGGATTTCTTCATCGAGTCGATGGTTCATTGTTGCGAATATACAGTAAGATTTGAAAAATATATACGATATTATTTTTTTACACACTACTCAGTTTTGCATACAATACATATGCGTGTATTATTTGAAATGAAAAGTTAAGACAGTGTTTGTCCATACGGTGAGAGCATAGAACATCGAGAACAGAGCGTCGATATTTCGATCGATTAGAATTATACAGAAATGCATTTGATATTAAACACCTTTAGAATGTGAAATTAATAAGCAGTAAAAAAAATCAACTAATCACGATTTTAAAATTTAGAACCGATTATATAATAAATCATAACACACATCAATTATGAATCCATAATTGCCGTTGCTACTGACAGCTGTCAAAAGAGCCTTACTATATCTTATATTACTTTCGGGATCTATTTTTAAATCGTTTTTCTGTAATTCTATAATTTCAGAAGCAGTTATTGCCAAAATGAACGCTAACAAAAAATACTTCATTCAGGAGAATAAGAAAAGAGTGGTGGAGACACTTCGACCAGGCAAGCCAAAAACGATTTCGGATATTTTTGGCGGCGTGGAAGGATCATTTAAAAAGCTTGAAATTGACTGATACAATTTTTTATTTTTATTAATATACGTTTTTTATTTTCTTGTAATCGGGTTAAACCAGTTAAATGTAATTGTAAATAAGAACTTTGACAATTTTATTTCTGAAATGACTTTAATACTAACCATATATGTTGTGGTCAAAATAAAAGTTTTCACTCGGTGATGGGAACCGTAGAATTTTTTAATTTATGATTTAATATGTTACATTTCTTAAATGTATGAATTTATAACTTTAAATTTGGGTCACTCAAAATACCTATTGAACCTACACAGAAAATTTATTGGGATGAGATTTCAAGTGTTGATGTTATATAAGTAAATAAAACAATTCTTATATTGTCTTACGCCGTATATTTTACAGAAACATAGACAGTCAAGTTACTCTTACACCAAAATTGGAATAAAAAACCGCGTGCGCCGCACAACTGTGGACAAACAAACAAACATGTTATAGATACTTGATAGGATGGAAATAATTACTTTCGCTCACAGATTTCATGAGTTAATTGACTGGTGTTTTATATGAAAATTCAAATTCATTTCTCATTACTTTTCATAATTAAAATCGTAAATGGCTTATCTAGGAATTTGGAACCTACCTAATACCTTACACACAGTACAGCAAATAGCTTGGCAAAAAAACTTGTCCACTGATGTCGAGTCATAAAGCAAAATTCTAAATAAAAAGTCTGAACCCCATAAACTTTGATTTCTATCTATCCAACTGCTCATCACTGATGTATAGAAATTTAGTCAAATTTAACCCAGTTTAATTTAGAACCCAGATTAATTTTGAACAGCGGTATAGTGGGAAAGTATAACCTCGCTGCATACCATCTTAACACATTAAGGACCACAAAGAAAACTGTAAGACATATGCCTGGGACCAAACGTTTTTGGGCAAACTTTATACATTCTAAAATCATCATAACTTTGTTATCTATGAAGCAATTTTTGTACTACCAATGGGATTGTTTCCTTCGGTGTGGATGACAACCATCAGTGGTCCTTGTTAGATTCTTGGAAGACCAAGGATTTAATCATCAAGTTTAATACATTGCCTATTAATGTAAATTTATATACTATCTACTTTGTATCTAATAATAGTATCTACTTTGTATTAAATACACAAAGTAGATACAATGTATCAAAGTAGGTGACATCTAAAGGCAGTGATCCATCCGTAATAGACGGAACCCAAAACATAAGAAAACTCGTGAACGGTCCTTAATGTGTTAAAATAGAAAACAATAATTCTGGGTTATATCTGAGTAAAGTCACACCTCTATTCCCTCTCTGTTGTTTTCTCTTCTACACCCCTCTTCTTTTCCAAATCAATCTGCAACTTCTACTTATTGAGGATGTGGATGGACTGTGAAAGCTTGGTGTTGTAAAAAAAACTCACCATTAAAAAATATTTAGTCAAAAAGACCGAAGCCCATGTCCTCATCGTCCGATTCGGATTCTTCTTTTTTGGCTTCTTTCTCTTCTGCAAAAAAAAAACACTGGATGAGTGACGTGAAGTTAAATGATGTGCATAAAAGTTTTTACAACATTCTGTCAGAATTGGATTGTAACCATCATGGATTCTCAGTCGAAAGATGGTGTAATTAGTTAATCATCATGAAGATTAGGTAACTACATAAGGCGTTATTTATTTTGTATTACAATACATACTTATTTAACAAATTTTTCATAAGTGTGTACACTTTACTATTAAAAGATCTGCATAAAAGATTATAGACTATTCTATGTGTTGATGGGTAACTGCAATGGATACATACCCTTCTTCTCCTCAGCAGCGGGGGCAGCGGCGGCAGGTGCTCCGGCAGCTGCTGGAGCAGCACCGCCTACTGGCATGGATGACAGCTTCTCACGACCTGAAACAAATACATTGTAATATCCTCTCGGAAAGAATGATTTAGGTGAACTATTTAGTGTTGTCAGTGGAAATATTTACAGCAGGGTCTTTCAGACGAAAGATGGTGTTAAGTTTAATATCATCATAGCAGGTAATATCATGACTGATGACCTTCTGCGCCGTAGGTCGTGGGTCCAAGACAAACATTTGTGTGCATGAACATGTCTGTTTGTCTTGAGTCTGGATATAAAGACCACCGGAGGATGGGCAG
>DWLR01003594.1:0-13275 GCA_018246295.1 Papilio alexanor hazarajatica
CAGAGAGTGTACTTCCTCCTTAAAGGCCGGCAACGCATCTGCAGTTCCTCTGGTGTTGCGGATGTCCATGGACGTCGACTCACTTAATGTTAGGCGACCCGCTGCTCGTTTGCCTCCCTTATTCTATAAAAAAAAGGCGACGGACACGTTTAAAATGAAACAAGAGAACGTTATTTTAAGTAGAAAAGAGAAGGAGTGTGTTCTGCCCCGATTGAAAAGTTGCGTAAAAGTTCCACAACTTTAAATAATACAAGCGTGAACTGCGATTTATCTAATGACTTTCTGTAGCCGCAATTACATTCTCACATTTTCCTTTAGTGTAATCCAAGTGTGAAAAGAGAGTGAGACTCGACTTGACTACGAGGACTACTCACTTAAATCATCGAGAGGTTTTAAGTGAGTAGTCCTTGTAGTCGAGTCGAGTCTCACACAATCTTGTACTTTCCTCAGAAGCAGGTTATCAGATGTGGTTATATATAACCATTATAGTGTCTTAGTAACATTTAATATCAGATGAGTCGTATAATATTCCTTCTATTTCCTTAAAAAATAACATTCTCGTAGGTGCCAGATTCAACGGACGGTGGAGAGAATGACGAGAAAACAACACGTTCCCGTGTGACCATGATATCTCCGGCCGAATTGGACGCCGTCGCGTCCAAGTTAACCGAATGGAAGAAATTAGCTGCTAAACTAGGTTACAAGCCCGATGAGATACAGTACTTTGAAACGGAAAACGCAACAGACGAAGCCAGGGCGAAGAACATGTTGCAACTCTGGTTCGATGATGATGAAGATGCTTCAGTAGAGAATCTCCTCTACATCATGGAGGGCCTCGAGCTGGCTGAGGCGTGCGAAGCTCTCAAGAACGCGAAATGACATTCGCCCAAGCGATGTAAACTGCACAAGTCTAAACTAACTCAACGTTTGTACAACTCGATGTGATGTTCTTTGTAAGTTGAGATTGGATACGTTCATTATATTTTATTTTTGAATCTCTTATGTGTTTTAATTCCTATTGCTAAAAGAAAATTAGTAGTTAATTTAAAAGATCAATAAACCCTACAACTACAACTGTCCGACCCTTATACGCGAATCTCCTCTCTAATACGAAATTACACCTCATTCTACGCATTGGAACAGACAAACATACCCACAAAAATATTACCCTCCAAGCCAGTCGGGCAAAAATATGTTTGTGACGATTATCGTTAGAAGTAACGCATTGCAGAATATACAATTTCTTGGAGTAAATTAGAGGTATTTTTTCATCTTGGAAGGAAAAAAAAAATATTTTGATTGATTATTGCAGATGGTAATGACCTCCTTTTACTAAAATGAAAAGCATCTTGCTACTTTTCTGTGACAGCTTAATCCAAAATTGTTCCGACTTATCACAGTAACGGATGATTAGAGTATATAGTATGTAAGAAAAAAAAACAAAAATGTTTTGCGTATATACTATATACTCAAGACATTTTTTTTAAATTTAATCATGAATTTTGTTTTGCAATGATGCATAAAATGTCTGATGAGAAATATCTATCCACGTATTTTTTTTTAATTGGACAAACCAAAAACGCAACAAATAGGCCGAAATAATAATAACAGTTTCATTAAATGTTTATAATGTATTTTTATTTTCTAATTAATAAATGGGAAATATTTCCTCGCTCCCTAGCCCTATGAAAGGAAACTGGAGCGGATTAGATTTATAAAAGCATTAAACAATGTCGGCTGTTCCGAAATTATAACTTGCACGCATTTCCTCATCGCTGCTGACTCACGGCGTGCCCAAAACAGAACTTATTGCGTACAAAGTTTTTTATTTAGCACCTTGATAAACAAAAATAGCCTTTATTCTAACGTCTTAAGTACGTCAACGGATGCGTAGTTTAGTTTGCAAGAGTGCGAATAATCCAGTCTAACGAGACCCGCCCCGTTTCCCCCTTCCTGTCGTTCCAGGACGAGATCGAAGAAGTTTCAGGCGCGTGGTGGTTCAGGTTTGGCCGGACGCATGTCATAGCCGAGCCACTGCCGGTGTTTACAGAATCGCGGAATAGTCGCTGCACCGAAATTAGTTTGAAACGAATACGTCAATGGGTAGACGGGGCGTGCTTAGATCGCGAGCGGTCGATCCTAAAATATTTATATTTTTATGATTCGATACGAGACTAGATATTTTTATATTAAAAATTTAATGGCGAGCTTGTTTTCGTGCGCACGAGTGGCGACGCTTGCCGCTGCTGCAGGGAGAATTTCTGACCGAATTTAACGTAAGTACGATTTATACGCTATTTTGGGTATCTTATTCAACAAATCTGTTAATGACTTGTGTGCAAAATAATCACATTTCGTAAATTGACGTCATAGGTTAGAAAATATTGGAGTTCTATTTAAGAATACACAGAAAACCTGATTTAACATTTCTGTATTAAAATGTAAATAACAATGTTTTCTTTGTGATTCTGTATATTAGTGAGCTTGGGAGATAAGTCAGATATTTTTTTTCGTCCAAAATGTAGTTTTTTAATTTATTGCAACGTATGAAATAGTTTAAGGTAATTCAATGTGCTTAAAATTAAATAGTGTACAAAATCTTGATAAAATATATTAATATAGTGTATAAAGACACTGAACGAAATGTTCTATTTTGTTTTTAAATAGGTATCGCTTCGGAATAGGGACAACCAAATTGATTTTTTTAACTCATTTTTAACAAGTGACTATGCGCTAATCACATAAAGAATTAAATAAAACATTTATCGTACATTCCTTCGAAAAATTTATTGGTATCTGTCCGAGAATGGATCACGAACTCAACATTTGAAGGCAGACAACTCATACACAAGGCTCTCTAGGAATTTTATCGTTGTGCTTTAAGTCTATGGGGCAAATTCCTTTGTTCAAGAGACTTTATTTAACGCATTCATAAGTATAAAAATATCACTATTAATTCAATTTTGGATTCTCTTCGTATAAAGATCAAAACTTTAAATCTTCATGCATTTTAGCGTTTTATCTATTTTATTAGCGCACCGTTAAAACATTGCCATCTTTGTAGCTTGTAAACTATTTGTCCAAATAATTTAAAGTACAAGAAGCGTAAAACAAATATTTTGATACAAATTAATTTAATACTATAATTTAAGAGTGTTTATCTATAGTTTACTATTTTGGTTGTAACGACTTCCGCATAAAAGATAGATATTATTTTGTCGCTGACCTTCTTTTTAGGACTGAGAAAAAGAAACGATTTTGTAAAGGTCTACGGTTTAAGCTGTACGCCGTTGTGATTGGCGGACAATAAAACAAAAAAAATGGTGCAAATTTTTAGACTTACCATTAACTAATTGAGACATTGTCTTACTACAACTACAGCCTGTGGTTATTGATTCATATAATTTATAAATCAGAATAACTTATAGGTCCCATTATTGTATAAGTCAAAATCTTTTCGGAAATCAATCCGTCCTCACAAACTACGTTTATAATAATAGAACAATTAGTAAAGCTTTTGCAAGAGAAAATCAGCATTTCCATGTATTTACACATCAACGATGTTTACAATTATTAGTCATCGCATGTCTTTTGTTACTACCAACTTTTCTACGAGATACGTTTAAAAATGCATTTATGGCACGTCGTGTAACAATTGTTCGACTTTCATATTACAATCAAACAATAAAAAAATCGGGTTTTTTATCTATATTGTAAAAATAGTAAAGAATTTTTAGTTCCAATCTAATCTTAAGTGTAAACATTTAATCTTATTTAACATGATTTTGACGAGTATATTTTTGTAAAATGTTAAAAAATTAAGAACTTTTGCCGCTTATGCTTTTTTATATAATTTAATTTATCTCGGTTTAAATTGCGCACAAAGAGTTTTCCTTTATTTCACATATATTGTGTAAGTTTTAGTTCAGATTTATTGGTAGTATATCACTTTAAACTAAAGATCTTAACGCGAATAAAGTTCGAGTATATTTTTGTATGCCGACGCACCGAGCACGCCAAACCATAAACTTTTTACGATAATATGATCTCACTAAATACCAGCACTCGGATATTTAGATTAAACTTGTTTCTCTACTGAATTGCATACCGATACAACGTTTTCGGTAAGATAAAAAAGCGTTCGACGTTGAAAAAGATAACTCAATTTTAGAATTCAACTTTTTTTCGTTGTTTCGGTTTTTAAGAGAAAGAAGAGAATAAAAACTTTATTTGTCGTAGTGAAGTGTCTATTATATATAGCATCAAAAGTCGATTTTTGTCGTTTCAAATTTTAAGATAAAAGAATTGAAAAAAACTGTATTAGTCGTATTCGAATGTAATATTTCGAAATGTAAAAAGTTTACGTATACATGTAAGGTTGTGCGACGATGTAAGTATGGCGAATAAAGCTTTGTTGTTTTTTTTTGTTATGGCTTTCTTTGTTAATATTGTTCATTGGCAAATTATAATGAAAGGACTATATGCGACACTGGAATTAGAACGGTTCCATTCACACGTCGGCCAATCACCTTTGTGTAGAAATAATAAAAGCAAACGCGAGTCTCTCATCTATATCTAAGTACTGCATAGATCTGAATGATCTGGTTCTATGTAGGGCAGAGATGCTTATTTATTACGTTTATTTATTAACTAGTCCACATTGAACTGTGATAAAATAAGAACCAAAATGCACATTTTATTTGTACAATGTCAGAGGTAATGTACAGAATATCCACATGCCGGGAAAGAGGTTAAAAGTAATACCCAAATGTCTTTGTTCTGTTTTATAATTGAATTTTTAGCAGAAATATCTGGATAATTGGATGTTTAAGAAATAATCTAAAAATATATCTAAAGTTTTATACAGAAATAATAATTTTTTAGCGGTTTATAAACAATTAATGTTTTTAAAACATTTAACATGTTAAAAAATAAGAATATTAAATTTAAAACTTGTTAAATGTATAGTATATTGACAATATATATGTTATATAACTATTTAATCGAAGTTTATCCATATTATGCTTTCATCGTTAGTTTGCTTATTAAAATTTGCCCCGACTTCCAGTTTTAACCGTACGTAAATCAGAAAGCAAATGCACTTTGATGCTTATATTACAACTAGCAACACTGACTGGCGCGAAAATAGGTTGATTATAGCCTGGACGTGGTCTCACAAAGTGCCCTCGTAAAATATCAATATAATTATAGGTACTGTATTAGATCTTGTAAATAGCTATGCCAACTGAGGATATTATTGCAAATAATCGAAGACTTTATATTATTTTCCTAGCCTTCTAAAAAGCCTATCCTTTCCTAAAAAGTTCTATTTAAGTTAATACATTTTTAACTAGGTGGCTTTGTTACTAATCTTAATTTTTTTATCCTGATGATTCAGGTCAGGAATATTGCCATAGTTATCGAAATTATTTTGTTACCAGTCTTTAACAAATGTGCATATTTGTAATTAATTGAAACATATTGAAATATGTAAAAAACATTTGAATTAATCATACTTATAAACTGCTGGTGAAGCAAATAAAAGCATGTTGGAACATATGCGATATTGCATCAATTCCCAATTTTGAAACAGCCAAAAAATCCATTATTTTTGTAAGAACTTATTTTTTCTAATATTAATCTATCTAAGAACTTATTTTTTCTAAATTAATTCATTTACAGTGTTTCATTAAAACCAGTTAAATAGTTCTGGGCATAATACACGTGTTTTAATACATATATTTTGATAGTATACCATCCTTAAACACTAGATGGATATAATATTCGTCAGAAACATAAAAAATATAGCATGAAAAGTATATTTTTCATAATAAACATAATGACAGTTTTTTTTTTCTAAGGTTTCTATTGCCAGACACGATTTCGTCATAAAACAACGCAAAATAGTGCATACGATAAATTATCTTTTGAAGTAAACCCTTTTATGTGCAGTAAAATTGCAGTGTTTATTATTCTTTTACGTTTCCTGGCGTGAAATCAAACATGACCGTTATACTATTTATGTTATATTCTCAAGGTGAAATAATATAAAAAGAAAAAAAATGGACATTATGGCATATGATTTAAGATGTTAAGGTAGCAAATGAGTAGAACGATTAATTCTGTCCGCAATTTTTCGTCACGCAAAATAACAATGTCTATGTAATCAATTTTGGTGGCAAATATAAACCTATTTGACGTTCTTTACGTAAAGCCAATGAATAGTAACTCAGAACTAAACGTTATTCGAAGAAAATAATGTCATTATGGTTTCTCATATTAACTTTTATTCCTTCGCCGTCTATTCCAATAAATTGTAGAAGTTAGACTTAGAATTTTTTAATGATGAACTGCCGGTTTAGAAATTTGTTGTGTCGTGGTTGACTCCCATTGAGCATGTGCATGAATTCCGCTTATTTACCAAATCTAACAAAGCTACGTTTCTAAATCACCTAGTAAATACGCAATAAACAGACAAAGGCGATAGTAAACCTAGTTAGTAAAATAGCCTATGATCTCCAAAAGGAATCTCGTGTGAGCTCGTTTTGTGTGGCGGAAACTTTGACGACTGTTTAATGATTGCTCTGCTTAGTTTGGGATCAAATGGCCATGATCTACAAAATACAAATCTACAAAATACAAGTAATCTAAAATATATTGTAAAAAAATAGTATTCCACTGGCTGCAAAATTCCTATGGCTTAAGCAACCAGTGGTCAGGGTCACAGAACGAGGAATCTCCTCACAATGCGGGTAGTCTCCAAAATTACCGCTTTTTGTATCGGACCCTATCCAACTATTTAGCAAGAGCATATTATCTTAAGAATAATGATGAATGAAAAATTTAATGAATAATGTTATTATTATTATTGATATGTTTTCTCTTTCAGCTACATGATAAAATATTTAGACCGGTCAGAATCACTTAATAAAAAAGTTAAAAAAAACTATATTAATACCTTTTTTAATGTAAGGAATGCCTATGCATGTCCATCTTTGCGGGGGCAAGTGCAAATTATGTCTGACTCGAATCGAATAAGACCTCACAATGTATCTCTCGCGCATGTCGGCGGGGCTAAAATTGATAGTACAGTCGAGTTCCCTCGCGGTATTCCACTTACAGAAAAATTGCCTTGTTCCTTGCGACGAGCTAAACTCCGCCTCCTTCTTACAAGTAACTAATAAGGGTGCTATCGATGTTTTGACAAAATAAAGTTAAATCTGTGACGTACCTGCACTGTACCCCTGACTATTGTTATCATCGATGTCTTTGTTTTCCGCTCGGGAAGTTTTACTATCTTTGCCATTGAGACAAAATTATTGTTTGCGGATACTCTATTGTTACAACATTGACCGACCTTTTTTCGTCCTAACACATTTAAAATAACATCCTATTGGTTATTGTTTCTTCGTCAACGTCTCAAGGCGCACGAAACGTTCAAACAACTGTTTATTTTAAAGTGGAATACCACCAAGGAACTTGACTGTACCTACAGATTTATTTTTTGGAAATTAAAATAATATAGTTTATGTTGCATAAGAATGCACGTGTTTCTGTGAAATGTATAAAGTTGACCTATATCTATTTCAGTTTTTGTGCAGTACGAATCAGTGTGGGTTATATTACTACATGGTATTCGTAGCTGCGTAGCGACCCTAATGTGCTACATTCGTAGCATCTACAGCGTAGAGGCTTTTGATAAAGTTCGCTCTAAGAAACTTGTCTACATAAATAAAGGCATTTACACCCTGTTCCAAATGAAGACTTTAATGTTGTAAACAAAGAGTAAGGCTTACCTTTTACGCTAAATTTCGTAAATTCCTATTTTCGGAACCTATTTCTTTCTCACTTTATAACATTAGCCGCTCATATGATACAATTTCAATTTTTATTATAAGGAATAGACTAGCATTTTACCACAGTCCCACCTGATGTTAAGCGATGAAAACATCACTTTATCTCAGTTTCCACAAATTACAACATTTCCTCACATATTTCTTTTATATTTTCTTTGTATAGTGCGTTTGTTTGTTAAAAAAATCTTAGGTCTTAATTTGGAACAACGTATATACACTGCGTCTCGTTGATGAGAATTTTGCCACTGATTAAATTGAAAATTGTGTAAGAAATGACACTGCGACACCTTTGGGGAAGGACCCAAAAATAGTTGTACGTATAGCTATGGTTAGTACAGTAAATGCAAACATGATCTTTTAATGTTTTTTTAAGAATAACAAAACCGACTTCAGATTTGTACAATTCTTCTCTTTTTTAGAGGTACGAAATAGAAAAAAGCTACATTTACAATATCAGTTGCCATGATAATGTTGACAATAAACTTTATGACACAAGTTATCTATTATCGAAATCATTACACGCGGAATTAAATTACAAAAAAAAGCTAGTAAAATACGAACGCATGCGACACTTAGTTTTATTTATAATTCATTTATAGCCACGATACGTCCCATTACAAGTCCATTAAATTCAAACAGGGCTCGCCTTATGTCTACTAATGTGTAAATTTTTGGTATGTCTTCGGAACCCAAGGTATAATGACATATTGATTAAATAAGGGTTCCAATTAATCAATATGTCATTATACTATATTATATTATTATATATGTTTTTGTTGTTATTATTATATATGTCGTTATACTTTATTACTTGTAAATGTCCCCTTTACAACAAAAGGAAAATTAACATATGAAATGAGTTCTCAAATGACGGAGTACTGAGAACCCCCTTTTTAAAGTTAGTTAAAATATGATTGTAATAGAACAGTAAAATAGAGCGGATCTAGCTCGCAACGTGAAATTACAAAATGAGGGACGCAGGTGCGGACCCCATTGTACCTACCTAAGTTCTGCGGTGACAAACATAAAAAAGTACAACTGAAATGAGAGTGCTTTTTGAGTCAGTTAATAATATAAATACGTTTAAATTTTGAAGCAATGTAGTATCACTTTCGAAGCACGAAGTCCAATCTAAAATAGTACATTGATGTTTGAATTCGAAGCGGTTAGTAATAAAGTACAAACTAGGCCATAATGTCGATCCTAAAATGTAATATCGTGCATATATTTTTATATCTACATAAACAAAGCAAGCATCATGTAGAGCGAATTTCAGCAGCCCATTTTTCAGACGGATCTCAAGATGTATATATATTTTAGTAAATTGGAACACCGACCGTGGATATAAACATTTCTATTCGTTGAATCCACTTCTGTGCATGTAAATCAGTAAACAACACGTAAGATGTGCCGGTTTTGATCCTTCGGTATATTAATATTAAATTCGTTAGCGCTTACTTCTCCATTTAGTAGATTTTATTTATTATTTTACCACGAAGCATCTTTCATCATAATTATCACCAGTAGAAGGACTTCTTGT
Source organism: Papilio alexanor hazarajatica (assembly GCA_018246295.1). NCBI lineage: Eukaryota > Metazoa > Arthropoda > Insecta > Lepidoptera > Papilionidae > Papilio > Papilio alexanor. The sequence goes on from DWLR01003594.1 coordinate 9,397, forward strand.
AGCCGTAAGGAGCCTATTGGATGAGAGCGGGAAAGCACAGATATTTGTGGATATCAATGAGGCTGTCTACGTCCAGCAGTTGACGACAATGTGCTAAAACAACGAAGAACAGCGAAGACCTTCTACTGTCTACTGCGAGACGTAGGCCACCCTCGCCACAAAGCTTGGTTTCTTGCCGGCTATATCTAGTGGTCTTCTTCCATCTTTGAACAAATCATTGGTCTATTTTGTGGGAGCCAAAAAACTTATGGCCTTATCGGCGATGTGTTCTGCCAATGCCACTTCATGTCCCTGTCCTTTATCAATTAAACATAAAATTCTTCGAATATTATCGTTAAATTAAAAATTAGTTTATGAGAAGGCGATACAGTTAAATACTTTTTACCTTCATTCTGTAAAAATGTAATGTCCCTCTATTTAAGGAACCGTTATGGTATGGTTTTTAATTTCAATTAAACTAAAGTTCAAACTAAAGTACGTATATTCTGATCGCCTGTAAACATTTGTTTTTTGTTGTATTTTTATAAACGTGTATTTGTTCTCGTGTCTGATTGGATAATATTAACACCTTCTAAAAATCTTAAAGACACATTTACTTTATATTCAAAATATTATAAATTAAGAAACTCGATGTTATATTTAAAAGTAGTATACATGTCAACATGCGGTTACAAAACCAATAAATTCGGCATACCACAGACTTAGTTTATTTTTTTATTTCATCTTAAATGTGACGTTAATAGTCCATACCGCGTGGACCGTGTCTCTATTCGTTTTAATGTGGACAGATGATTGTGAAGAGACTCGACACATACCGTCTATAATCTAACTAAATAAATGCGAAATGATTTTTATAATCTGTTGACATAACTTACAGCGGAGACCCACAACTTTATTGCATTGAAGTTCAAATATTATTTTTAACTTTTATCTAAAATATAAAGTTTATCAACTTCAAAAACTCAAGTTCATAAAAGTATTTATTTTGATTTTTATTTCAAAAATGTGTATCTATTCTAAATAACGTACAGTACACGAATGTACCCAGGCCCAGACTAACGGCAGACAAATAGGTTCGAAGGCCGATGGCCAGTATTTGATTAACGGAACACTCGAGTATGAGGTGCTGTGTGATTTATTGTCTATGATAACGTCCTATTCCTACAACATTTAGTCTATTGCTGATGTACTTTTAACCTATAAAACGTCTGCACAGCGTAGGTAACCTGATTTAACATATAAAAGGCAATTACCTTTAATTACATTACGGAACTATGTATATAGATTTGTGCTACTTAAAGCTTAGAAATTGTCTCTAAACATATTTCAAAGTTCTTTCCGCTGAAACAAATCAAACGTTCTTAGAAATTTTGAGATGCTTTTCCTTTTTAGTTCCTCATAATAAAAATTCTTTTATTAAGAAAGTACGGTTGGAGATTCGAATTCCTATCGCATTGAGCCAATAAATTTCCCTTTTCATCGTCAGAAATAGACGTGTCAGTCGAGTATTTTTCGGCCACAGCTGCAACATCAAATGTAAGTAAAATTATTTCTGGGGAAGATTTAAATGCATCTCAAAAATAGTGCATTCATATCTCATATTAATAAATATTTTGAAAATCGAACCGTCATATAACAAATAGTAACTAATTATCAAACAAAAACTAGGCCAGAAAATAGTTTTAAGTGAGGCCCGGATACAGTTAAAAAAATATCGACGTCAGGATACTGTTTCGAAATTTTATCGAGGTCCAGAAAAAATTTTCAAATGTATAAAAATAGGGATATACTATTGAAATAATAGTTATATAGAAAGAAAATTAATATGTACCTACATATTTAACAAAATATGGCGGTTATAGTTTTGACTTTCGGTCCGCCTATTGCACCTCGCACTAGACTATTATCACTTTGGCTTAAACCACTTGCGATTGTTCGAAAAAAAGTAAATTATTAAAACGTAGCGCTAATGGTGTAATTAGTGTGACTTCCGCCTCTAGCACTGTCTTGGCATAGCTGCAACGGAAGTTTTAATGACGTACGTTTCAGTTTACCACTACCAATTACATGTGGCTTCTATTTGCATATTGAGGTGATTATGTCGAAAGCACAGGCGCCTTAAAGATGTTGGAACACAAAGGCGGCACAATTGAAGTTTATTGAGGTAGCTTACAGGAAATGGACGTCTGAATGAAGTGATAATTTACTTCAAATGAAGTTTGATGAAAAGCTTGACTAGAATAACTAATAAACTAGGAATACTTTAATTTCAAATATACAGAACATTCAATTGCTTTATTTTTCAACGCTCTGATATATTAAGTTTTTAATTATTAAGATATATTGTTATACATATTAAGTATGGCGGGCTTGTTGGAAAAGATATTATTGTCGTTTGTTAAATAATTGTACCATGTAATACATTAGGTCGAATACTTTTTATCCGAAATCGATTTTTATTTGATGTCACACAAATCGATAATATTTTAATGGTACGAAAGCTTGTCCAAATTAACGCTCATTCAATGAAAAATTCGAACGACGTAAAATTCTAGAAACAGACATGGTCGTGTTTTTTTGCTGTATTTAAGAATAACTAAGGGAGGAATCTGGGTTAAACTATGACTAACTACCTAAATCTCGGATTCTATCCGTAATTTAGGTAGTTAATGATACTTACCCCGATTACGACATTAATAGTGTATTTTTCTTTACGTTAAAAATATTATTCAAGTTATTTTCGTTCTATTGACGGATCGACTACTGCAGGTCGTTAGGCCTACGCATGCGCTATATTCATTTAAAAACTATGACGCATCGGACAAAATCCTCATTAACATTTTTTTTTACATTAAGTTATTAAATTATACTTCTTTCTCAGCCGATGGTCGTTAACTGCTGGACGTAGACGTCTATGATTAATTAGATTACACACTTATAAAAGCAGTGGTAATGACTGGATACATCTGATAAATCATAAATGAAGTGTAGCACTCAGGAAGTCCATAGGATCATACGGAATAATTGTTCAGGCAATTATTCAATATGAAGATGGAACGAAGTGGCGTACCTTAATGGCAATTAGGCAGTACCACATGGTGATGATGTTGAGAATGAAAAAAATGTTATTTGTTATTCATTACTGAGCGTGGAAATCTGAAAAAAAAAAACGTTTATTTTTAATCGTACAGGAACTAGGCGAGAACACAAATCAAAGCAATATATATTCTCCTATATTCAAGAATGTTTCCTTTGATTTATCTGGCTATTTATCGAAAGAGTTTTTTTTCAATTCAAGCACCAAGACGAGTGGGACATTCACTTGATAGTCTAGTAAACGTTTAGTTCACAACAATACGGTGCTAATCGTAACTAATAATTTGGTGTACAAAATTCTGCGCTGTTTGCGCGCGATACGCCCCGTCACTTTGAGTTATTAGATCGTAAGTCTCGTTGAAGTCTATAAACTTATGACATTAACAGCTCTTGCCAATATTATTTCTAGACAATAGTATTTTGCGATTGGTTGGTACCCTTATAGGTAATATTTGTAGTTGTTCAGTTCATACGTTAATTGTTTCTTTCGTGACTAAGAAGACCAGCCTCACACTCGCGGCGAAAGAATGCAAGATTTGTAAGAAATGAAAAATCGAAGTCTTGTCATCCATACGTATTGAAAATTAATAAACATTACATTACACTTTGTTTAAGTGCCGGGTAACATTGCTAGCGTAAATTGACGTGCGTATGAGAATGACGAATACAAAGGGTAGATAGACTAGAGAGGTAGAGAGTAGTAATTTATATTAGGTCCTTACATATGAAATTGGCGTTTTGTACGGGAGGAATATAAAGTCATTTTTTTTTTGTAAAATATAT
>DWLR01003595.1:0-13273 GCA_018246295.1 Papilio alexanor hazarajatica
CCCACTGGCGCTGCGCCACGCGGCCCGCCAGCCACGCCGCCAGGTCCACCACCAGCCCGCCGGAGCTCGCCAGCGGGCCCGATGCCTCCGGTGCTGGCGGTGTAGGCTCCTGCTGTGTGACATGTTATTTATTAAATAAAAATACTGTAAACCAATGTCTAAAATAATATTGAATTACATGCACTTATTACTATGCATTAGATTTAATTTCACAATAAATGAAACAGCTATTACCGACGAAAGACCATTATCCCAAGTCGTGCTTAGTCAATACATTATTTTATTTTTTTGAGTTTTATTGTAAATTATTTCTATGAGAATGTAATATAAATATGGTGTAAAATTGTAAAAAAAATCTTACATAAAATTGAAACTCATTCAAAGCACTTTGTTTACTATTTTAAAATCATTTTAAGCATATCAGGACATAAAATACTTCACAACAGTGAGTTACTAGTTAAATAAATAAAAAACATTATCCAAATTACACAATATGTTTTATTAGCCGTCAAACATTGGACTACTACATTAAGAGGATTACAAAGCAGGTCTAATATGGTATAAGTACCTTGGTTTCCTTATTTTGTTCCTCGGTCGCGGCAGTGGTGGCGGCGGGTGCCGCGGGCGCCATCAGCTGCTGCAGGTACCCGAGGCAGGGCAGAGCTACTTGCTGCAGCGCGAACTGGTGAGCTGGGATACAAACACACTTTTGTAAAAGAGTTATCAACATGATTCAATTGAAAATGATGCATGTTACGATGGACTGACATAAATCTTTTGTATACGGAAAGTTATCTATATTGGTCTTTTATAAAATAGTTGATTAACTCACAAGTTGGAGATGCACTGCTGATGCCTGGTATGCCAGCTAGAGCTTCAGTTTTTAATAAAGAACTGACCGCTGGTGCGATACCGGCCACTTCAGTCAATTGAGGACAACACCTGTTGAATATAAATTTGTATTGATCTTATAATAATAAGATTAATAAATTAAATTTATAGTTGTATTAACAAAAAAAAATATTTTGTATAACGGCTGACTTACCACACCCAAAGTTTGACGATACATCGAAGTCTGGCTTCCCAGCATTCTACAGAATCTTGAACTTTTACCAAGGACCCGAGTAGTAATACCAATGGGCGAACCTGTTAAATATATTCTAATATTTTAGCACGTAATTATTCACAAAATATTATAGATGTGTTATCGCATTCCTTCCCGTCTAAATGTTGAAAGTTTCAGACCTTTGACTATTGGTTACAGCGCCCGTTTCGCAAAGTTAATGTTATTTTTTGGATGCCTTTGGATGCATCTCCTAACGACTGTTGGTGACCATGATGGCAACTTGAATTTTCGACACAGCTTGCTCTAAATGTGGAACGTGTGATTTACTGGAACCATTTTCGAAGATTTTTCAACCAAGACGTCCTTTTTCCTGGACCTCTTTTTCCTTGTATCTAAATAGTAGTGCATTTCGGAATACACATTATACGGACAAGATATTTAATTTTTTTCCACAAGGTTAATATACAGTCTGCTGACATATCTGCAAGCAACTCTTGCAATTGTTTCGATGTTTATGGGTAGCGTTGGTTACTACTATGAAAAATAACGCGTATTTAGTTTGTTGTTATACTGACGGAGTTGTTGTGGTCTTGTGAGGCGGCGTGTCCCATGAGCGAGAGCGTGACGCGCTGCGACAGCAGGTGGCACAGCTGCTCGGTGGCGGGCAAGTTGTCGCGCGTCACGAGGCAGATCAGCGCGCGCACCTCTTCTTGACACTAAAAAATACAAAATTTAATTCAAATATGACAATCTTTATAAGATGACGAGCGTGCACAAGATTTTGTTTTTTATTAACCCTGATTAATATTCTTATGGGCATCGCTCATCAGAATATCATCTTACTTGATTCGTTGATAGCAGTCATATGAAAAATGAGCAAAATAATTGACGCTTGAAGTATTGTGTATGTATAATATTTACGGATTGTTAGAGATGATTGTGAAAAGACATTCCTAAGCATTGTTAGTACGTCGTCGTGTAAAGGTGGTTGCATAGTCGAAAGGATTGGAATGAAATAGAGTGGAGTAGAGGCAGGGGTGGTGGCGCGCGTACCTGCGGCGTGCCGCGGTGCAGGTTGTGGTGCACGAGCTCGTGCACGACGCCGAAGCGGCAGAGGCGCTCGCGGTGCTCGGCCTGCGAGGCCAGCGCGCGCAGCAGCGTCAGGCACTGCTCCGCGCTCGCCAGCGAGCACCCGTAGCACCCGCCGCCGGACTCTGCACACATACATTCTAGTTTAAGTCTATAGACTTTTATATCTCATTATAGTCTCTCGTGGACCCGACGGGAGACGTTGGCGGGAGAAAAATTGAAGGTTCACAAGTTGTAAGTGGGGGGGGTTCCATGAATGAATGAATGAATGAATGAATGAATGAATGAAAATAAAGAACAGAAATGTTGGCTTGGCTTTACCTATCAATGTGGACAGATAATATTTCAAAATTTTGAAAGTGGTCTACGAGAAAAAAGCTTAACTGCACTTTAAATTTTTAAAAAAATAACTTAATATACCTTTAGTCATATCTCCATCGTAATTTTGAACTAAACCGGCGTATACGGGCAAAGTTTCTCCCTTTAATTGTTCGCTTTGCGATCTATCATAGGTAACCAATTCTTTTCTGTAACAAAAAATGAATAGCATTAAATTCGAAACATTTTATAATTGTAATGTAAAAAGTTGTGCACAAAGATTACGTGGTATTTTGTCAGCTCACAATTAGTAACCAATAAATGTCATACCAAAGAAGAAAGGATCGACTAATCTGGTTCACGGGAAAGCCACACAAAATGTTTAAACATTTTAATGTTATGGGAATATCTCTACTAATTTCAGTAGGTCTTCTATATTGTGATGTAAATAGATAATTATAATTCTTAAAGCAATTGTAACAACACATTTGTTTTTCTAACTTTGTAAAGCCTTTTCTAGAGCTGCTATATGACAAGGGTTAGCATATTCACCTGCACGCGAGCACCTTCTGTATGATCTTGGAGAGGTCCTCGAAGTAGCCCTTGCTCTCGACGCAGTACTTCTGCGCGAGCGTCTGTATGACGCGGTTGATCTGCACGCCGCTCAGCGCCGCCGCGTTGCTGTTCTCGTCCGCGCCGCGCTCCAGCCGGTGCTCGCTGATGCGGTGCAGCAGCGACTGCGACCACACGCGAGCAGTTCAAACACTTTATAATACTCCCTCTGTCCCATAATACTTGATAGTTTGCTGCATTTTTCTTTGATTTATTACTTGATGTTATTATTTTTTTTTAATTAATTTTTAGACAAAAAAATTTAATAATAGTTTATTTTCAAAAATGACAGTTTTAATAAAGTACATCAATAAAAATAATTAAATGCTAATACTTCTGCCTAAAATTTCTGACCTTTTATAAAATTATAATGAAATAAAGCAAGAAGATATGGTTATTTTTATGATAAAAGAAGTATTTTTAATTAAACTCATAAGAAGAAAAATATATTTAGATAGCCATATATTTATGATAAGGCGCGACTACGAAACGAAATAAAGTATTATAGGACAGAGGGAGTATGAAAGATCATATTTAGATTACTTCGGATATGTTGGTGATAACCTAAACACCTAATGGAAGTCTAATGAATAAATAATTTGACAAGGGATTTCCCATGTTTTTTTAGTAAGTAGTAGTTAGTACCAACGTAATTTGGATACTTCTGCGTTTCGTCTAAGTGAGATGATATAGTCCTATCCTCGGACACCTGGACTTTGTATGCGAAGAGGGAAATAAGTAAGCGGCTGTTAAATAAACAGCCTCAACAATCAACATGTGCAAAAATCAGGAAAGTCACGTTAGCGTGGTAAGCTTTGTTCGCAAAAGAGGAACGGAGAAGATAAAAACAAGGGTAGAGAATAAAGATGAAGACGGCTGGTAATGATCGTCTGCAGTCACCTAGTAATCGCCTCTCACATAATTGTTCTATTGTACCAAAGTGATGGATGGTCGGTGGGGTAAGTTCGGTGTAGTGGGTACCTCTAGCACGGGCTTGTTGGCGACGAGCTGGCGGTAGACGCGGTCGGCCTTGTCCAGCAGCGTGCCGATGCTCTGCACCATCTTCTTGCGCTCCTCGTCGCTCTCGATGGTGTCGACGGCGCAGCACGGCTGCGCGGTCAGCGTGTAGTCAAACTTCGCGTACTTGCAGAAGCCGCACGCGTGGCACAGGAACGGATCCTTCTCGTCGTAGTTTATGGCGCTAACAAACAAAATATCCGTTCGACTATCGTTTCAATTTCGTACACAACAATTAAACTAGATGTTGGAATATATTATTAATTCTTCTCGTCATTGTGAGAAATTATGTAGCAATAGTTGAAAATAGTCATAAAAATCAAGCATTGTCATCTGTCACTGTTTATTTTCAAATAATCGTCTGTCTGTCAACTCACCGACACTTGTGACACTGGAAGACGTTTTCTCCGCAGTTGGCGCACACGCCGGGGTTCGCGGGCACCGACTGCGAGCACCGCGGACACTGCAGTGATTCACCTGAACAATAAACATTTTTTTTTTATTATGGAGCGTTTCTACAATTCGAAATAGTTGTCGAACATGACCTTTTTAAAATTTGGTAAATTGATAGTAAAATTAAAAAATTGTTAACTTTGCTAAAAAAAAAAAAATATATAAGAGACATTTAATATAGTTCACTGTTTGTACCTGTGGCCTGTTGATTTTCATAGAAGTCCGCATACTCCATCATCAGGTTGCAGGCGACGATTGGAAGCGGGAAGTCGACGCGTACTTCGGACTGGCCCGACTGCAGCTGCACACGCTTCGCCTTGTGCCACATTCCTACAAATGTCACCTTTTCATTATTTTTTTTTATTGAACTCTTTTGAGATATCCTACTTTCCTCTCCTACTTCGCGCAATCTCTCCATATTTGCTGGTCAACGTGTAATCTGATGGTGTCAAATGATGTCCTGTTGTATGTTCTACTGTACCACAGAATGGGCGATAGTTGGGCTAATTAAGTGATACTGTGGCGGCGAATGGTGTGCCAAGCTCACCTGGCTTGTTCTTGAGCTCCTGCACGGCCTGCACGGTGCGGTTGTTGTAGTAGAAGTTGATGGCGCGCACCATCTTGCCGCGCTTGATGTCGCCGATGCGCAGCGCGATGCGGCTGATGGTGTGGCTGTTCACCAGCTTCACGATCTGCGTCGTCGTCGTGAACTTCGAGTCCATCTGCATTCAGTCACGCGGTTAGCTCTTATTTGATATGCGCAAGGACCACACTCGACGCTTATTAATGCCCATTCGAAGATCGATAATGATGGACGTTAACAATTTGATTTAATAGCATCCGTTTCCAATAGTAACCGATTACTAAAACTACACACAAATATTATTTCTAAAACTAAACTAGTATTTAAAATAAAACCAAATGGCTATATTACAGACCATCAAAACTGCTGACCATTAAACACACATACATTCTAAGATTATTTTTAATAACTATCATAAATAACATTGACAAATAACAAGGTTACTCTAATTAAAAGGTCATACCTTGCTCTACCGTCATTTCATAATTTACTAATTATCCTTAACATTTGTAAGGCTTTAAGACCATTTACTGAGAAGGTGATAGGCATACCTCCGATCAGTATCATAGGAGGATTACCCCTAAACTAACTAAATGCCTAGGGCGCGAAATAATACCACGGCGCGGAAATTGGAAATAAAATGCAAAGTAAAGTTTCGAAAAAAAAAATCATTAACTTTATAGATATATAATAAATACATACATACAAAGCGTTTGTGTGACGTCATACATGCACATAGCGACTAATTTGTACCAACAGCAACATAGGTGAGTAGCTGCGGTTGTCTCCGCTTACCTTAATGGTGGGCAGCTTGATGGTGACCATGGGCACCTCGGGGTTATTGCACACGAGGCAGGGCTCCGACTCCAGGTAGTAGCCGTCCAGCTCGACGTAGGTGCCGAGCGCCGCGTACAGCGCCGCGTTGCCGTGAGACGACAGCAGCTCGTTCTGACGCCGGAGGAGCTCGACCGCGCTGCGCAGGTACTTCTGCATACCAATTATACATCATCATCATCATCTCAGCCTGTAGTCGCCCACTGCTGGACGTATTCCTCCCCACTGATCGCCACAAAGATCGGTTCTCCGCCGTCCTCGTCCAGTGCACTCCCGCAAGTTAATTTGATCATCGGTGAAAGAATTATACTAAGACCTAACTAAAAGGCAGAAATGTTTTAGCAGAAATTTCAAATTATAATTTTTCATAATTTATATCTAATTATTAAGTAAATAATTATATGGACATTTTACAATTATGATAGGTAATTTTATTGCCTTAATATTAAGTTCTGCAAAGTGCTGAGACCTTTTTTATTTATTGATATTACAATAACTTTCAATGTCTCAACCGAATCAAAGCGAATAAGTCCCTGGACGCACAATTTTAATTTCCATTCGATACGATAACACATACCTCGGTTTCAATGTTGGGCGTCTTGAGTGTGAAGTATCCGAGCAGGTCCACAAACTGCGCCGACTTGCGCCCGTACTGCGGCAGCGTGGGCCACAGCGCCCACAGCAACGAGACGATCGACTCCTGCTCCGGTTGTGGGGAGTTGCTGAACAAAATTAATTAGAAATAATATGGATATCCATACTAATGGAATAAATAATCCTCTCTCATCTTCTTGTATGTACTTTATAATAATTATTTTAATATTAATCTTTGAGTTTTATGCACCAGCAACTCTTAATGTTTGTTCTTAACTTATATTTGGTGCACATTAAGCGATTTATTAAATCTAATTGTTTAATTAACATAAGTTTTGTTGTAGTAGTGTATTGTTTGTGTGTGACTTAATTTGTTTTACAATTTCTGTCCATAAATTACAAAAGTTAGCTACATTATTAAGTCTTACTTGTAAATAGCCAGAAGAAGGGCATGAGCCTGCCAACGAACCGCTGTCGAATTTGTTTCCAGGAGGAAAGCTTTGACGAACATTCTCAATTCATCATGGGACACCTTTAAAAAAAAAAAATCATAAGGTTTTGTCGTTACATAAAAACAAAACATTTAAAATCTATCTGAATAAGTTATAAAAATTACCTGATTTATGATTTGTTGTACTAGTATCGGCACCTTCTGCTCCTGGAACTTGGAGCCGTCGGACACGAAGGCGTCGCTGTCGGCGCTGCGCTCGCGCTCCGGCCAGTCCGCAGACGCCTAAAAATTATAGTTAAAAAAAACTGAATTCTAATCAAAATCGAGTTTAACCCTAAACTTATTATCCGACCGAACCAAATAAGAGGGTATGTCCATTCCATTGAGACGTCCTGTAGACTAAACAGCTTGACCGATTTTGATGAGTGAGGTGTCATTCCATTTATAAATAAATATAAGTATTCTGGGGGACATTATTCACACACGGCCATCTAATCCCAAACTAAGCAGAGCTTATATTAAGGAAACCAGATAACTGATATACTACGTATATTAATATTTTTCTTTTGTAAATAACTACACTCAGACTCAAGACAGACATGTTCATGCACACAAATATTTGTCCCGGGTGGGAATCGAACCCACGACCTGCGGCGTGAAAGGCAAGCATCATACCAACCGCGCGGACCGGTTCGTCAATATATATCGTCATTTGTTTTCATCTGATATCATAGGTAAGATGAAGCTGATATGAAGTCAGATTTTTGGTTTTTAAATAATTACCTTTGCATCGTGCGGCGGCGGGGGCGGCGTGAGGGAGCGCGCGGGCGTGGGCAGGCAGAGCGCGGCCTGCAGCAGCTGCAGCACGGTGGGCGCCACGTGCGGGTGCACGCGCCGCGCCACAGTCAGCAACCACGGCAGCGTGCTGCGCCGCTCCGTCGCGCACGTGTGCTGCCAGTTGCCCGTGCGTGCGCTCACTATCTCTGCGCACGCCTGGAACAAAATAAATATTTAAACAATCTGTGTTAAATAATAAAGCTGAAAGAGTTATTAATTATGGTAAAATCAGCTAGGACAAATTAGTATTCTTGAAGTAGAAAATGGTAAACGACCGAGTGGTGGACTAGTTATTTTTTTAAACCATTCCAACTAAGCTTAAATGCTTGTGCTAGGATATGGAAATAATAGAATGGCGGACGGGATTCGAACCCACGACCTCATAGTCGGTAGTCCATAATCCGTAGAAACCATTAGGCTATCGGCGCTTCACGCAGTTAATATATGACCACTGTTAGCCATCAATATTCCAAGAGTAACGGACAAGTTTCCAGCCGATGGAGACAAGAAGGGAATGAAAAGAGAATATGTTAGAACTATGCAAAACGTTAGTTCTAACGGGGCCATAGCGCACCTTGAGGTGGTCCATGAGCTGCACGAGCTTGTCGTACGCGGGGTCGGGCGCGGCGAGCAGCGCGCGCGCCGCGTTCAGGTGCGTGTCGAGCGCGTGCACGTCGCGCAGCTGCCGATAGCGCTCGCGCGTGCCGCACAGCAGCAGCAGCAGTTTGCGCACTTGCTTTCTATTATTATAAACATAATAAATACACAAAAACGTCAACAACCGAACACAAAATTGATTTTTTTATAAGTTTATAATCGGTAAAATATCGTTAAATTGATAGTTAATACATGAGGTTTAACATAAAGCTCAAAGTGAACCAGTAACACATTTAAATTTTTTAACTGTATTGAGAAAAATCTATAATAAGCTACTACGACTGTTTAGCCAACAATCGTCTACTGTTGAATGTAGGATTCCAACAGACGGAATAACAATAGAAGCTTTAAAATATAGTGCTAATTCCAAACCAACATTTAATTTGGCTTTTTTAAAAAAAAATAAGTGTATAAACAGTCGGATGGCAAACTTGACCAACTTAATTTAAATACTAAATTCGTGTTATTTCGAAAGTACTTCGTCACTTTGACACATATATTTACTTTTGTACATTTTATTGGATTATAATTTGGTTTTCTACGAGAGTTTAACCCATTAATTGATCGTATATATATGGTATTTTCATTATTCAAGACAATACAATATTAGTACGGCACAGACCTCAAGGGCGTCTGCGGGTTCATCATGTACTCGCAGAGCAGCGTGCGCCAGCGCGCGTCGAAGTTGGCGGGGTCGCAGTGCTTGTGGATCTGGCACGGCAGCCGCAGCGCCATCTCCATCAGCAGCTGCGGGTAGTTGTCGAACACGTCCAATGCATGGCCTGAAACAAACACAAAGGTATTCAAAATATTTATCTAATTTTTCTTCCATAGAATTGGTTACATTAGGTTAAATAGACTCTGTTCATATTACTGTAAGTGAAATGAAAATTTATTTTTATATACCATATAAAAATAAATATGGTATATAATATTTATTATTATGTACCATAGTCTTATTTAAAGTGGTTGTAATGAAATTCTCGTTTATACTTACTCTTGACATACTCTTTTACAAAGAATGGTTGCATATCTGGTAAGGGTTGGGGTGGTTGAGGTTTGAGCAGCTGTTGCCCAGGTGTCGCTGTACCGGTATCTATTCGGAAAAAAAGAACAAAAATAAAAACACGAACACATACATATATTTAAAAAAAAACATAATTTTCTATTATTCAAAAATTCATATCTATACTAGACTTTGCCGGCGGTCTGCACGCGTTTAAAATATGTCTATCAGAAAAATAAAAAATATTTTTTTTTTGTTTTTAAAATGTCTTTTTTGGCATTAGACTTACCGACATTCTATATAGCCTCTCAAATGGGCAATCACGTGTTTTTGCTCTGCTATATAAACCAGTTTATAAAAACCTATATACAAATCATTAAGCTCAATTAAGCCATTTTTAAGATATAATGAGATATACAGCAGACAGACATATATTTTATATAGCCTATCATTTGAGCAATTATGCGTTCTTGCTATATACCTATATATGCTATATAATGATGATTAAGATCGGTCAAGCAGTTTTTAAGTTATAACGGGATATGCAAAGATATTACGGCGTTTTTAAGTTATTATTTGCGTAATCACGTGTTCTTACTATATCCCAATTTTTATGAGGATCGTTCAAGCTGTGGCAAAAAATGGTATAATTCAATAAATTCAGTAATAAATGTAATATTTGTTACTACATTTTACAAAAGCAAAACTTAAATTACAGACAGACTCTACAGATTTATATATTAGTCTACATACAGAGAAAAGATTAATATGTTTGTTGGGCGTAAAGACAAAAACTATCGAACCGATTTAAAAATTCTTTCATCATAATATATCAGCGAGTAACCTGCACTACATTTTATATTCGTCTATACATCCAGCCGAGCGAAGCTAAGACGGGTACATACTGGATGTCTTCTCCTTCCAGTAGGGCAGCAGCGCAGCGAGCACGTTGTAGCAGTGTCGCGGCGCGCCGGCGCGCACCAGCGCCGCGGCCGTGAGGCGCGACACGTGCGCGGCCGCCGCGGCGCCCGTCAACTCCGCGCGTGCGCTCGTCCCGCCCGCACCCGACGCACCCGCGCCCGCACCGCACGTCTTCCACCTTGCCATTAGCACGCCTGTGTATAAGTTTACACATATTAATCTTAATGAAGTTATTTTTTTTAAATTGATAAAAAAGGTAATCGAATGTTATCTTTTATTCACCTTCCCTTTTCAATTAGTTGTGACTTTCGCCAATCCAAAGTATACAGAAATATGCTATGCTTGCTACGGCTTATAGACTTCGTGACACCATATCTCTTTTTCATAGTTAACTTTTTTGAATGCCAAAATAATATTAAGTCTTCTCCATTGTTCACTATGAAACTATAAGTTAATAATCCGTGAGTGTTTATATCCGATCATCAGCTTTATAAGATTCCAACAGGTGTTGATTCATTCATTCAATAGATGTGTTATCTAAAGCTCGAACTCACTCAATAGTCGCATAATGACAAGCTGCAGCTCCCTTCGGTTAGTGCGTTCGTGTACAGGCGGAACGATCACCGGCGCCTCCAGCTCCGACACCAGCTGCTCCAGCCGATTGATGGCCAGCTGCAGCTCGCGCCGCTCGTCGTGCTCGCCCACCTCCTCGCTCTGGATGTCCAGCTCGGACACCAGCAGGTCGAGGAGACGATCCAGTACCGCTCGGTCACCTTCCACGTTGGAGTCTAGGTCGCCGGCTAACATGAGAACAACCTAGAAATAAAAAATCGGATATTTATTACTTAAACTGCTAAAAGTCAAATAGACTGACTGTGAAAAGTAAAGCGCATCGCACACAGAAAGCGGGAGCGAGTCGGATCAGGTCTTCTAACCTCCCGCCCGCTTTTTGTGTGTTGTCGCCCATATATATACATGGACTTAGACTCGCCGAAATCTCGTCACGACTCGCGCAAATCCCGTTCCCGCTTTCTGTATGCGTTTGGCATTAATTTTTGATTTTAAATCAAACAATGAATTCCCTAAAACTATTTATATTCATATTATGAAAAAAATTGCTTGTTTGTTTCGGATAAACTCAAGAACTACTGACCCGATTTTAAAAAATCTTTCAGTAATAGAAAATTATTTTATAAGCAAATAACCTTGGATATATTTCTCTCTGCTTGAGCGAAGCTGTAGCGGGTTGTTAGTTTTATTAAAAAAAAACTTCATTGAACACATGTACAAATAGCGGACAATAGGCATTCTCTACCAGTCCACCACGCATTATTGGAAGAATAGGCAAAGAGGTGCACTAAATAAAAAGGAGAATTAATAGAAAAGAATTATCTAATACATGTATACATATATACAAATATAATTAGATGAATATATACATACAAAGATACATATATTTTTACATACACACATAACAAGACAGGACTCCCATCTTCAGTATTAAATGTTAGAAATTATTTGTTCAGGGAATGACAATGATTCGAAAGCAAGCGTTTAATTAGTTGTGTATATACTTAAGAAAGCAGTCACCTGTACGAAGGGTATAGCTCGCACGCCGGGCAGCGTGCGCAGCGAGGGCAGCGCGTCGAGCGCGGCGGTGAGCAGCGAGAGACGCAGCGCGTGCAGCTTGCGCGCCTCGCTCTCCGCCTCCGCCGTGCGCGACGACGCCACCGGCTGCGCGCTAGACGTCGATGGACCTGCTGAAACCGACAAATAACCAATCAAAAATCAAATAATTTTTTTTTTAGTTATTAAGTGACAAAGAGTAAAAGATGAGATAATACGAAAATACACAAACTACGGTGAATATACAAACATCTAAAAGAGAAACAAGAAAACCAAAGAGCTGATGAAGAACTAGGTACATAAGTTCTAAGCTCGACCTTGTTATACGAATTCTAACATCATATATAACCTGGCATAGCCACGGGGGCGGCGATGATGGCATTAGCGGCGATCGCGCCAGCAGTGGGAACGGACACCATTTCGCCTAAAACATTGCACTAATTCAAAACTTCTAAAGAAAAATACTCAATAAAAAGACTAAATTAAAAAGCAAAACCTATGATTTTCATTTAGTGACCCATGGCGCTAAATGAAATCCTGTAACACCACATATATATTCGCCGACAGCTCACGACTGCTGGCAAATCCCACATTTCATGTGTTGCATTGCCCTTTACAGCAGAAGGTAGTAATGTTTTAGAAAGTTGCTAGTTGCTATTTGGTAATCCTAATTGCTTGGTAATACTGGTGCTTTGGTTCTACCCGCGACGACATCCTTTATAGTATCATCTATACTCAAATGGCATTGACGTTTCCCGCTAGTGTTCCATTTATTGTAGAAGTAGTAGTGAATGAGGAGCAGTCACCGTATGCGCTGGAGCGGCCCGAGACGCCACCGATGCTGTCGGCGCCGGAGCCGCCGCTGTCGGAGGCAGCCGAGCCCGCGGAGCCCGGCGGCTCGGCGGGAGAGGTGCGCAGAGTGCTGCCGTCCGTCGCCGCCGTGCTGCCCTCGTCGTCAGATCTATAATATGCATCTTTTGTTATTGTGTCACCGTTAAATCTCTGTGAAACTTCTTCCTGCTGCTTTGTTTACCTTCGGGTTTATTTAAACACAAAAACATTTCTGTATTTCTTAATAGTACTTATGGAAGTATTATTCATGCTGTGCACATAAACGGCATGTAAAATGTGTACGAGGCGTACCCCGTGGGCGAGGCGGTAACGTCGCTGAAGCCGGGCGCGGGCGGCGGCGGCGCGGAGGGCGCGGGC
>DWLR01003596.1:0-13272 GCA_018246295.1 Papilio alexanor hazarajatica
TTCAAGATAAAATTGAAACTGAGTGGAGAAGTTTATCCTATTAACTTTGGAAACGTGGCCGTGCAATTTATTAATCGGATATTTTAATTTATAGGCAATTTTAGGCAAACAGTATTTGAACAAAACCTTCACAATTCTTCTTATTTTAAAGAAAAATGGTATACACTTGCGAAAGTTATGATTAATGAAATATTTAGCCATACACATTCCACGAAGATAAATGCGCCATAAACGTAACATGGGTGAACAAGATGTCCTAATTGGAAGCTCGAAATATCGAAACTGCTTTTTCAAACATTATTTTGAAAGAAGACGGTGCGAAGAATAGATTTAGAGAGCTTGCAAATGAGGAGTGGCAATAATTCGGCGAGGCCGTAACATAGTAAACTTTTAAATACATCTGAAACGCAAACTATAGTAAGTGATGCGCTCCGTCGAACGCTATGCCACTATTTTATATTGAACATTTTAGGTAGTCTTTGACGTCTTCTTTTAAATTGAAATAATAAGTAAAAAAAACACAATAGTTGGCTTGGACTAAAATTACGCCCCTATTGACGGTCATATATTTGACAAAAAAGAAATCTCTATGAGTTAGTAGTAGTAGGTAGTCTCTATGAATAGTTTTGAAATCTTTCGGGTACATATTAATTCAAATGGAAAATTATCAGTATCTATTATGTAACCCAGTGTTACAGAACAATTTCTTACTTTAACCTTTTTGCCACTATTAAAATACATAAGTGTAGCTTTCCGTACCAAGGAAATTTTAAAATTGTATGCCAAGTAAACAGAAAAAATTTTAAGTTGTAAAACAAAATTGTAAAAACCTAATGAAGCTATTTTTTTTGTACTTGTCGATATAAAAGATTGGATGCGACATGAGAGAGTTGGTGAGAAAACGCCTTTCGTCTTTTTAATCCAATATATAGATAATGAGCTCCTGGATATTTATAAGTACCAGCCCATTTAGCCATTCCCTTGTAAGGTATTTCTACTGTTACTTACTACTGGTACTTTCGCATTGAATTTCTTTTTATTTCACATTTAAAATTTCTGTATTTTCTTTTGACAATTTCGTCTCGTTCTCATTTTTAATCATTCTAAGTATTGTTTACCATTTATTTCATATGTTATTGTTATGAGTCTAATGTACATAATTATATGGACAGCATTAGAACTTAATGTTTTTATGTAATCAATAACTAGTCTTATGGGCGCCAAGTACATATAAAGAACAGTATTGTTATACGGGGATTTTTGCTTACTTTAGCGTTAAAGTTGCAAAATAATATTTTAATGGTACAGCTTTGATTAGTTGTGTTGAAGTGAAGTTCGCATGTAAATTAATTTACTCATGTAGCTGAGATATTAAGCAAGAGACAAACAATATTAAAGGGGAACAAATGAACCTCGGCCGAAATTAATGAAGATTACAAAATTCACGGCCATTGAGTTCCGCGTTTCGGCGAACCTTTCCAAGTTGCTTGTTAGACTAAATTGAGAGAAATAATAGCTGTCATTTGTTAGGTTTAAACGTTTAAATTCCCCACTCAGAGTGTAACAATCCAAACGATTTAGAAATTAATTGATGAATTTTCTAGTATTGTAGCTTATGGTACTTACTTTCTGCCTTTGTGGTCCGTATAGACGATGTGGTTTCTAGCAGCTGGTGTTTGCCGGGAACGGTTTAAAGAGTGGGAGTCCATCGCACGAGGTTAACGTGTTCTTTCAACGAAGCTACATACGAGCTTCGCCTGCGGTCGCAATTCTGTCCACATTTGTTTGTACCGGACCGTCCGCAGCGGTAAACACTTTAAAACTGTTTGCTTAGTTGCTGGGCTGCCTCTGTGAAATTATTATCTAGTAGTTTCCTCTGTTCAACAACTTTGAACGACCGACTTGTTAGAGGTCGATGTTCTCTCAACATTGTGTACAATGTTTCGACTTCTTAGCTGCGAAAGTTCACCCCTCTGTTGATTATGTTTTTAAATGTTGCTTGTTATTTTATTATTACATGCAAAATACAACAACGATGTTTTAGTTATGAGCAAAGAAGGATATTACAACTGAGTATGACGAAGTAAATTAATAAATAAGATTTTTCCGTGATTCTTCTTGCTACAAAATTCTTATAAATTGGGGATCATATTTAAACATATAATTTATATCTAGAACTGTTTAAGGATTTGAAGCAGCTACTAAAACAAAACTTATGTCACAACTATGATACCTAGCGACAATTGTTGAATATCAGTATACCTTATTTTTATATAATTATGATATGAAAGTATATAAGTGAAGTGTGTATATAATGTACTATCTACGAGTAGGCGGAGCGATGAATAAGGCGGGCTTATAGAAATCGACAAGGAGGTGGAGAGTAGGCCGTTATTTATCTGCGGCTCTACCTTAAGTAAGCAAACGCGAGGACAGAAAACAACTCACGTAAAACAGTGTTATTGGGTCATAATAAAAGTACATAATAAAAGTAGGCAATTAATAAATATGTCTATACTTTAAAAGACATTGTGACTTTGGATTTCAATATTTTAGATAATATTTAATCAAGAATTTTGTATAGAAATGTTTAATTTCTTAAATGTTGTATTACTAGACAGTGTATAAATGAGCTTTAATTAACTGTGGAATGTCGGCGAAACGGCAAATATTCCGGGATCGCTCGCGATCCCGCGCAGCGTCCGGATACGCTACGATTTACATTCTCCCTCATTTATTAATTTTAGAATTATTCTTACCCATTCATTGTCCAATTCAAAGCGATTATTTCAATATAATTTTAGTTGGTTACTTTTGAATTGAAAAAAAATATATATAAGACAAGTTTAACTATTACGCATCAAAATTATTCAGGCGACGTAGTACTCGTATATTTAGATTTACTTTCAAATACTTACGATGAAAAATTCCATTATAAGGTATTGTAACGATCAAAACATTACCAAAATGTATTTTCTTTAAAATCAAACGAAAAAATAAAGGTACGTGATAGCCAATCGCTTAAAAAATTCACTACGAGAATATTCCATAGAGTGGACGACTAGTGTTCCGGCGTAATAAGTTACGGACGCGACCCGACTGCGGACGCAATGCGAAGTTCACTCGCCACCGACGCTCGCACCCGACTGAGCTCTGTACCCTTTGCTCTACTATTATCCTACACTAGACAGCACTTTTATACGAATGTGTACCCTGAACCTTAAGTAGTTAAGACGCAATTTACAATAAACAGTTAGGTAGACAATCCGGCTCAGACCACGAGCGCGAAAGTGCAGATCTCGTTACTAAAATCTAATTCTTCCTACGCGAGAATAATGACGGCTTTAGAACTGAAGATCACGTGGAGTTCAAAACTTTCTTCAGATGATAAAACTGCCGACTGAAAAACTTTCTGTAACAGAACAGAAGGTTCAATTTTCAGGTATGTTCACCGAAGAGAGGCGGTCGTAATGCTCAAGGGGTGGTGCGTAAAATACGCGCATGCGTCTGCCTCTTCAATTATTCCTTAAACTCTCAACTTCTACGATGCTGAACAGATTAATGTACACATTTTTTAGCAACTTCTTAGCGACAAAATTAAATTCTCAAAAAATAAAAGGTATTGAAATATATACATGTTTTATCGTATATAGATTTTTTATATTTTTTAATATAAAAATTGTCATCTTTTTTTCCTTTTTACTTAAAGTATGAAATATTATGGTTATTGTATTATTTATGCATATTTATATAACTTTAACTTGTAATTATTATACTTAATTACTAATTTATCCGTGGAGTCTTATGTTTCTTTCAATTGAGATTTACATAGATATCTCTAA
Organism: Papilio alexanor hazarajatica; assembly: GCA_018246295.1. Taxonomy (NCBI): domain Eukaryota; kingdom Metazoa; phylum Arthropoda; class Insecta; order Lepidoptera; family Papilionidae; genus Papilio; species Papilio alexanor. The sequence continues at coordinate 3,843 of DWLR01003596.1, forward strand.
TCCTGTTTTGCTTTCTCGTTAAAAATACTATTTTAACTTAGTAAAATATCTTTAAAGTTATAGAAGGCATGTCCACAAATATAACTATGTAAATACCGGTGTGTTCCATTGGAACTGTCCTTACCCCCCAGAAGAAGGGTAACGAGGGATATGTGAGACTTGACTCACGAAAACCCCCCAGTGGCTGTCCTCAAGTGCAATACAGAGAGTTTCGGGATCTCCATGCGACATGGAGCGATTCCAAAACCCGAACACAAGTATTATCATCTAGTTAGCAGGCCTGAATACAGAAATCTGTCTGTGTAACTTGTTATAGTTATATTAATTTCAATGTCCAATCTTCGCGTAAATATAAAAAAAAATCATTTTCTACTCAATATGATAAGCCCATCTCAATATGGACATGAATTCTTAAAACAATATTGTTTTATTTCATTTTTAAATCTTACTATTTCAATATAATGCGCTTTCACTTGTCTCATTAGTTCTCTGATAAACTATCCGGTGGACTAGATTCAAAAATAGATAATTGTTATATGATATGCTATTGAAAACCATCATACAAATGTTTTTCCTCGACTTGGCACTAAACTTAGGACCAGCGAAGAAACTATTAAGTGCTATAACCGTTCGACAGACGGTTATTTTACTTTTATATGCTAATTCACCTACAGAACATTTTATACTAAATAGAGAAACATTACGATTTTTCATTAACCTACATATATTAATACAGCATCAAAGTATAATTCGTAAACAAATGAGATGAAGTGGTGAAATTTGTATTTGTAAGAATGCTGAACAGGCCGCGGCGTCGCTCCGCCACGATGTTACTTCCAATATGAGCTTTGTTACCGCTTTGTGCCGCCATTTCTTGTGTCACTGCATTGAATATATCGGGTGCTTTCCTTTGTGCACGGAATATTGCTCGTCTTTTGTCGAAATGAACGTTACCTCCCCGCGAGTTGTTTCAACGAAGAATTTCCCGATTGCAAAGTAATATTTTCCCCTTAAGAATTTCGATGTGTTTCTTTCATGTCGAAGATGACTTTACTTTGGATTATATTGTGCCGAGAAATGTTATTCAAACTTTGATTTTCAATACCGAGGCATTTTGTACAAATTGTTTCCTTTTTTATCTTTTTATATTTACAAAATAAATGTTAGTTTCGTTTAGTCTTCCGAGAGAGTCTTTGTGTCAGTAATCACATTGGATTTATCATTTCAAGTCCAATAGTCTTCTGACCACCAATTAGGTTTGGATTAACGCCGGTACGACTGGACGGTTTTATGTAACGTGCACTCTTGAGATGGCTTGTTAATTTTAAATTACTTAGCTCATCTGCGTATTACATTGTACTTTGTCTTTGTTTTAAGATCCCTTTTAGACTTTTGCCAAACTATAAGTTAGTAAAAAGTGTGAAAAATTTAGCCTGTTTTCAACATTTTGTGATTGCGGTTAAGCTAAAAGTTTTTGATCTAAGAAAAATATAGAATACAAATAATTAAAATTATATAGAGAATAAAAGCCAATTAATTAACAACATTAAAAAATTATGAGAATGATTAAGTGTTATAACAAATCTATCATTGGATTCGTCCGCTACTTTCACTGCTTCACTGCAAGGATTTTTGAAAAGATGTACTAAATTAATTGACTAGTTGTGACTAAAAATAAATAGGCATTGCTGTTTTCATTAGAAATAACGCTCTCAATAAATTGTTGAATATAACAGAAATAGCCAAAGAGGATTAAATATGAGACAGTCTTAGTATTGTTTAGTTTTAAACTATCCATTAGAACAGACAATTATGAATTCCCAGAACATACACGGTAGCAATTTTATTAAAGCCGGTCGTATGCGGCACGCGATACTTCTTTACATTACAATGGGATGCTTACACGGACACACGACGGTGCAGTTGGCCAACAATTTTGTATGTATAAGTCAAAGACATTTAGATTAACTTTACTTTGCCAACAAAAATCGTATTTACCGTATTAAAAATAATATCAATATAAACTGACAGGCATGTTATGAATGAAACGACTAAGGAAGGTGAGCAGGAACGATATTATTGATTAATTTAAAAAACAAGTTAGTTAAATTTATTGCATCGTTATGAAATCAAAAAAAAAATCAATATCACAGTTTGAGCAAACTAATATGTTACTGGAACATGTAATTATTAATTATTATAATTTAGACTTGTTATAATTATAATTTAAAACAACCTAATAGAAGCGCGACCTAAAGTTGCGTACCCAGTACAAAGTATCAAATATGTATCCTCGTAATATATATATATATTTTTTGTATTAATCAGATACGAAAATTCGGTGCTTAATAATGATAGTAAATATTATTGATATGATCAATGTGAAAAACATTAAAAATTGATGTTCAGTTTCGTCGCTCACCTTTTACTACTCATCTGTGTAATAAAAATAAATGTAATGTAAAATAATTTGTTGTCGAAGTTTGTGGCGTCCATGTGTCCCAGCGGTGCTCGCCAAACCAACTGCTAATTAACACCGGATTACCGAACAGGACCGACCTCGGCTATTTGCTGCTCCCGACTGGATCTGAAGACAGAGCAAATAATGTGCGATTAAAACTGGACGAAAAAAACATTAGCTCTTCGTTAACTAAAATTAGAAGAACTCTCTTTGTCGCTACTATTTTTACAGTTTATTTTTGGGAAGATATTTGTGAACTATATTTCATCTTACGATTGACAAATAAATAAAAATGTACAATTCCTATTCCTATAACCTATTCCTTTTTCACCTCTGTTTTATATAAATATACACCTATACATCGATACAGTACATTTATATTTTACCTATACTTTATTATAAAATTTTATTTCGTTAGATTTATTATTTAGACTCCGCTGGCTAGGCCTGGAAAGAATGGATGATGGTCGGAGCGTGAAGCGTGCATACTTGGGGACGGCCGAGTGGCCGACGCCCAGTCGCCCGTCCTAAATATCGCTGGAAAGATGAGGTGGAAAAGGACCTGCGGGACCAAGCACAAGAATGGCGCGAGATTGCGCGGGATCGAGAAAAGTGGAGACTTTTATTGTCGGAGGCCAAGACCCACTTTGGGTCGCTGCGCCATTCTAGCTAGTTAGTTAGTTAGATTTATTATTTATTACCATAATAACAATGATGAATCAATTTTCCAAATTTACTTTAATATACAAAGTTACTTTCATATAACTTTGATTATTTCTATCAAAATATATTAATTTAACGTTCAATAAATTAAGGTGAATATCAGAAGTTAATGTAGTGTAGACACAGTGATTCTATTTGAGTATTCAGAGAGCAGTGTAGGCTGGCCGCAAATAACAGAAAGAGCAAGTCCTCAGGGCATCGCTTTAGCTTTTCAATTTCCCTTTCGGAATTATTCCTGCTAATCGAATACGACCGCCGAGGTCTAGGGACGCGATCGCTATGATTCATTCATGAGACCGATGTTGCAGTTCAACTCGGAACATTGTCAAATTAAATGCTTTTGTTTACTTACTATAGCGTACATTATTATTTTTGTATTCAAATTACTGCAACATATTCTGTTGGCAGTATGAAAAGGTAATCACTTTTATCATCGATTCGTGTAAGATCTTTGGAGTGTTGTTTCATGAGCAAAAATAATTGTTTTTCATTCAACGTCATCATTTATCTAGTATTTTATTTATTGTTTATTTTAATTATATTTATTTTATAATTAATAGTTCTACTAGTAACATTGGCAAACACTATTTAGACTATAGGATTGTATGTAATAATAAAAGTAAATAGTTTTAAACGTTAAACTTTTATAAAATTTATAACAATGCATAATTTCGCAAGAAAAGATTCGTTGATGGTATTTATATTTGTTAGCCGTAACTAAGCTGGGGCTGAGCGACGTTGACTATTGTTCCGTGTTCGATGCAGTCTGCGCGGCAGTGTACTGGCGGCGTGCAGACGTACGGAGTATAGATGACGAGGCGCGAGGTATTGTCGCTTCATTAATGAGCCGGGGCTAGCGGGACGGCCGCGCGGAAAAGGAAAATTAAACTCCTGGGCCCCGGGCTTGTGTTCATTACTCCACACCCGATTATTCAACTGCTATTTGCGAATGCAACGCTAAAATATTACCAACGAGACCCTCGCGCGGCGTTGTCGTTTGAATTAGATTCCAGTGTGTTGCCAACACATTTAATACGGGAAATTTATTTTAATATCCTTTGTGTCATGGAAAAATATTCTTATAATTTATATTTAAAATAAGCGTCATGCTTGTATCACAGAGACATAGAAGGGTGTCACTGTGCTAATAAAGATTATAAATCTATTTGGTTTTTTATTTATTATTCCATTATACGAGCTGTGATAGGTAATTATTTACGAACTAAATCTCACTAAACCCAAGCTCCTGTAGCAATATGTGTACTTTCAACTTAATAGGCTCCAAATTTTTAAATAACTTAGCCTATATAAGCTTATTAGTATTAATATTAATCGAACCTAAGACTGACACAGTAAAAACTAGGGAATCGTAATTGATTAAATTATGGTTGCGATTTTAACTGAAGAAAAAATCCGTAATGTGTTAATTTTAAAATATTTTGGAATTAAGCCTTCATTTATATCTTAATAAGCGAACGTCTTACATAGAAATCAATGAAACCATAGAACCTTCAGAAGAGGTACCGTGAGTAGAAAGTAGCTTGTTTGTTTTTCATTTTGAAAACTGATGGTAGAAATTTAAAGTCCGTGGGGCATTGTTAAGATTTCAATTTCCTTTCCGGAATTACTTGTGCTCTAATCGAACACGCGTCAGGGGACACGTGGGGGTGCAGGAGAGGGGAGAGCGTCACAACCGCAAATTACTCTCACTCTGCGTACGAATGTTTAAAATGTATTATTGAGATACGTTCTAACTGCACATTAAGCGAATATTTAATGTTCCTTAATAATTCATTTGCAGGTTGGATTCTAATCGGAAATCGTTATAGTGAAATGAACCTACATGTATGACTAATTACTAAGTGCAAAATAACTATTTTATTCATTTAGAAAACATTTTAATGTCTATTGTTTAAATAGAAACTATCTATGATATATATAACATTGCTGATGTTTGAGGTTAAAAACAGTCTTAAAAGAAATTAACATTAATCAATCAAAGCAAAAACCATCGTGTTTAATTTTAGCACATCTTACTATATTAAATATAGAAAACTTTTATCAGAAAAGGTTCGTTTGAAAGATAGATCAAAGGAATCTTAATAGCTTTATAAGTTTTTATGCATGGAAAAGTCAGTAAGTTACAGCGGGTGGCGGAGGTGGGCGTGCGACAGGCAGCTGCTGATTGTAAAGCGCTCACAGACGGAGCCTATTCGATTTCACGGCTCGCCTCTCACGATATTTATTGTCATCGGTGCAGTTGTACGACACAGCGCCTATTGAACCGCGCTCAAAAACCTCCATTCCGTAAATCGGACGAAAACATTCCGATGCCCCTCCAATCAAACCGTCGGCTTTTAACAAAAAAAGGGCCCGCCGCTACGCCGCGCCGCGCCGCCGGCCCGAGGAAAACGTGACGTCAACACGACGCTAACAATCGCTTCATGAATATATTTACCGACAGACATCTTGTCTCGTTAGTAAAAAGTGATGGCGTGTACGATTTATCACCTGCACGCGACACAAGCGGCTCCGTTAAACTGAGCTTCCTTTCAAAAACCAACCAAACAACAGTCACGGCTAAAATGAAAACGTACGTTCCAATTTAGATTATAATGGTATTTTCAAACGGTTTTAATTTTCATGAATCAAATAAAAAAAAAAAAAGATCCCTGACATTGTTAGGTCATCTTTGCAATAGTATAAGAGCAACTCCATGAAATAAAGGCCAGAATATTCTTTGAATTACTGCATCGAATTCAATAAAGTCAATTTCAGATGAAATCGTATATTTAAGTACGGTTTCATGATCAGCAAAGTATGGTATTAGCATCGTGCCAACGACAGGGATACCGTTGTTTTAATTTATCTTCTAACAACACTTTTGAGAATATAATTTACAAAAAATCACTTCGTTCTGTTAAATTTTAAATAAATTACCATAGCTCTATTATGCATAGTTCTTTACCTAAACTTTAATTTCACGTATAAACAACGACTTAGCAAGCAGGTTAGCGAATGAATTAAGCTATTAAAAATGGTCGCTAATTAGGGTGGCTGTATAAAGAAGGCTGTTAAAAATTCGTTTTAACGAAACTGAGTAATGAGTGGGCAGGGAGAGCTTGTGTGTGGAGCATGCAAACGGGCCGCACTGCGATGCGTGGCTCTGAATACAACACCAGTATCTGCGCTTGTAGACACAGTCTAGTGGTACTACTGTTTACGTCATTATTCTAGAGGTTTGCTCGGATTAAGTATTCCCTTTATTACTCTACCACTAAAATTCTAATCACGCATTGAATGACCCGATTACCTAACTACACTCGATAATCCATTATGACTTGCTAATCATCGTGATGTATGACAAAGAATTTATTAATAATGGTGACAGTATCTGATTTCATATTTAGAAAAATCTATTCTAATTTTCATAATTACTTTTGTTTTAAATAATGGTAGCTATTTATATATCTTAGGAACGACGAATACATTATCTGCATTATTATTAAAAAGACCATAATAAGACTAATTTTATTACTGTCTTTGGTCCCAGACTCGCTACTTCTGCTTGGTTTATACCTAGGACGTAGTAATTAAATAATAATTGCAAAATGGAAACAAGTTATTGCTATTATATTCAACATTTTTACATTTATTTAATTTTTCTACCAAGATTATGCTGATGTAACAGAAAGAAAAAATCTAAATTAGAATATACATATTATTAGTATTTAATAGGGAGCCAAATCCACTTTACAACTATTAAATCAAAACCTAGAGGTATAAAAAAATCAAGTATTCATGAGTGTGTGGGAAAGTAAAAAGCAGTTCTACCATTCATTTAGCTAAATTCGAATTCGAAAAAAAAAATTTAGAAATACGTTTTGAAATTCGAATATTAAATAGAAATCGTGGGCTGGTACGACAGCGTTGAAAATAAATTATTTTAATATTTTAGCTTGGGCAAATGATGTTTGCTGTTTTCGGCGAGATTACGAACTAATAACATTACAAAACAAGCTTTTTGCGGGTAAATTATGCATGCCCTCTCGGACCATTACCGCAGCTCCTTTGCCTGTTTGGCCCCCGTTCAAAATCTTACGGGTGCCCTGTGATGTGCAAAATAAATGCTAACTTAATTACTATCCGCTCAAAATTTTTCCTGATTGCTCTTTTATTAATTCTATCCACAACTAACTGCATAATAAGCGTAGTGTGCGAGATTTTTCATAAACTGTAGTCATTACACGATTTACGGCCTAACATTTTATCGATGCAGACGTAGTAATTGATCAGTATGGTTCGATAATTAAATCCTTCTTCTTTAAGAAAACGAGACGTACATGTATATGTACACACAAGCTAAAATAAACAACGTCATTTAAACAAATTGCACTTTTATGTGTCTTTTGTGGTGGTTTCAAAGCCCAGTAATTTTTTCAGTGTAATAAGTGATACATTTATTTTTAATTTATATAACGTATCTAAGCCCAATAACTCAAAAACAATTAACGAAGTTTAAAAAAGTCTTCAACCAAAATAACGTAAGTGAACAGGAAAACAGGAACGCATTAGAGGAAAGTCCAAAGGGAGTGGTTGGATTAACTAGATCTTTTCCGAATTGTGGGTAAATGTAAGGGACATCTGGTCCCTAAAGTAAATAAGGCTAAGGTTATGTAAACGAATGCTATTTCACTGAATTTACCTATTTATATCAAATGCGACGACAACTCTGAGTTTACGGACAATGCAACTTTTCATGAAGACTTTTTTGTTACATAATTTAAAAAAACTTTTCCATATGACCAGTGTTTATCGTCCAATTATAAGCACATACATACATGTTTAAAAAATATGAAATCACTTAATGTTAGGCGACCCGCTGCTCGTTTGCCTCCCTTATTCTATAAAAAAACAAATCAGTTTTTTTTAACAAAAGGTGAATAATTCTTGTATGTGAAATGAAAGTTTGCAAGAACTAAACTTACAACTATATGTAATCCAACGCAGCGAGTCCAAGTCCTCATCAACAGCTGCCTTCAACAGATAAAAGTAAAGAAGGTGTGTAATCTAACGCATAGTATATAATATAATATTTTACAGATAGCAAGATATAATATCCAAAGACGATCTCAGTCATAATAAACATATGCAAAGTATCACTAAAGAAATCAAAATGCCATATCTTAACGACTAAATCTGCTGATTCTGCCTTTTTTATATTGTTTTTGTAACTAGTTTATGTAGCTAGTGATGAATAAAAAAGCCCTTCTGAACTACTATCCAGAAGACGAATACGAAAGAAAAATACGAATGGAATGACAACTCACTTTTCAAAATCGGCCCAGCCGTTTAGGCGTAGGAGGTCAGAATGGAACGGATGTATATCTTTTTTTACCGATATCAATGGATTCTACTACTTGAAGTATATCGGTGTTAATAACACGGCGGTTGCTTTGGGTCTGATTTTATTCAATAAATTTGAATATTTAATGTGAACATACCCTCTTTTACATATTACTGACATCCGTACATATTGCAATAAATAAATAATCAATACAAAAGAACAAATCACTAAAGCTCATTACAATGGAACAATACTAACCGAGTTAAAATTAATAATTTTACCTCTCTATGCCGAAAAGGAGAACTATAACGGAAATCGATGGCTAAAATTAATTTGCATCCTGATCGCATACCATCATAATCTTACTACTAAGATAAAAGCCACAGAAATCCTCGCAAGCGCTCAAATTCTTAGAGCGCGGTGGCAAACCGTCTTTGCCCGGCGGGTGGTAATAAAAACGGCTTAAATAGGACTTAAACGCGAGTTCCTCGCCTTAATTAAATTAGATTTGCGAGTGAAAGAAATATACGTAAAAAAATCATGTCGATTATGTCAAGGAAACGAATTTTAAATTCGTCTAACTAAGCGGATTACACCTAGTTCCGAATTATATCAACGTCGCGTGAAAAGGAAAAGCATGCGACAGGAAATAACAGCTGGTTGTGCGCGTGCTACAAAAAGTAACAGCGCTACGAACTCCGCTACGAAGTCTACGAACAAAGTTTTCTACGCGAAATGTACGTTAGCATTCAATTACTTATCGTAATAAAAGCCGTTACGTTACAATCTTAACATTTTACAGCTATTTTATGACGTTATTATCGTAGAAAGGTATTAAATTTAGAAATTTTCAGGGTAACATCTGTACAAACGGGGTTTTGATTATCACTCACAATGCC
>DWLR01003597.1:0-13270 GCA_018246295.1 Papilio alexanor hazarajatica
CAAAAAAAAATAATGTTACAGCTACCTGTCTAATATATTGTTGTTGGTGTAGTATAATATTAATTTAATATTAATGTGAAGGTTATAGCAGCAACATTTCGTAACAATAACAAAAATAACAGATTTTCACATTGTTTCTGAAAGAAATAATTTTAATTAACCCCTAAACCTTGACAATACATAATATAGTCAAGGTACTTAATATAAAATTAAAAAATCGTACCTAAACATAACAGGTTGGAGTGCCTGTTAAAAATACATCGAATTAGTTACTACAAGAATAATATTTCTAACAGGAAGTGAAGACAAACCTTTAATAATTTAGTGAGAGGTTAAATATATTTTTATAATGATATTATTCAACTTAATGGCGTTGTGTAAGTACCGTTCATTGGTATCGGACGCCTAGTGGACCGGAAATACATCTTTGACTAACACAAAAAAGTCATCACATGCGATCTCCGAAACCGGTCAATTGGCGAGATATGACGTGTGCTTCATTCACTAAACTGGAGAATGGTGTTGGCGATAGGGTCGGGGAGGGGGAGGAGGGTGTAGTGAAATGACCACGCTGTCCCCGTTTCACGTTCCCACGGTGGCGCTTGCAGCGGACGTTCGACAAAATCATAATTAATATTACGACACGATCGGACCGGTTAAAGCTGACCCCTCACAAAGCTCTTTAGAAAACAAAATCGATAGATAAATAACGTTTTATAATACAATTGTTATAGTTACTGCTGGTCAATACCAATTTGTAAGAAGAAAGTTTTCTTTGCACTTTGCTTCGTGTTGAAGTTTGAATTGTATGTACAATATTTTTTCTGTTTCATGATTTTTTTCCTGATATCGTAGCTCTAAATCAAATTTAGAATATGAAGTTTTGGGGTCGAAATTTTAACGATTCATACCAATTATGTTTTACGTTTCTTTACCATAAGATAAAAGACATTGCTGTACTTAAAAAAAACTCATAACAAACATCCTAATCTTGTTTCAATATTACACTGACCAGGACGCAAGCCCTCAGTTGGTGCGGTAATATTTCCTTACTGAACTAACAAAATACCAAAAAAACGTATTTAATTTCTAGTTGTATACAATTGGTGGGCAATACTAAATAGAAATTACATCAGTTTGTAATTTCGTAGGTTTTTGTAGTTTCTAAATAGGAAATACTTTTTTCTCTGAATAATTGATAACTAATTTCGCATAGCCATAGACGAAAGGGTTATTGTCAAAAGTTGCATTAATTTTGATGTAGAATATGGTGATCCCGCACATTCTGTTTTATTTACCTCTTTAGCTAGAAGCTTAGCTATATTCTGAATATTACATAGATTCGATACACAATAAAACAAAGTTCCCTCACCGCATCTGTCTTTATTAAGCACACAAATTATTATAATGGATTTGTATATCGTTTTCACTTGACTTGACTTTTCACTTCACATATAGACGAAGTGACTTACGAGAAATAATTAGTTAAATAAATCTTTAAGATTTATTGTAAATTAACTGATGAAGATATTTGTTAAAGAAATCGTAGACTGTTACGTAATTACAACAGAAACAAATATTGTCGTATATTCTCTTCTCCCTCACAAAATTATCGTAAAGAAAACGTAATTTAGGACATTGCTACAATCAAGAAAACCATGTAAACCCAGGACGAGCTTGATAATGTAGCACATATTTCATAAATAGATAAAAACAGCACCGTTAATATCTTCAACATTCTGCTTTGATCTGATTAATTTCAAATTTTATGGATGTCTACGCACCGGCAAGTGATTGCCGCGATACTATCAGCTAAGACTCGGAGATCTTATCCCGCAGCCGCTAACCTCAACCGCCTCGCTATCTCTAAGTACACGCAGCTAAAATATTCTTTGTCTAAATTAAGATACATTAATTACGTTAGATCACAGATTGTGTAATCAAAAGATATTCGAAAGAGCACAAGATTTATATTAATGGACATTGAAACTGTACGTCTACGAATCGTGTATACGTTTGACATATGTATATATCATATACATATATATATTGTACTGAAAGTTATGTTGTAGGTTTTATTCCAAAACGTAATTAAATATTTCATTTGATAATCATCGGAATTATCTTGAGTAATTATCATACACTTATCGGGTGATTAAACTAAAATATTTTTAGGACGTAGTGGCATTTCAATTTGAATATTTTTTTCCGTAGTATCATCTATGGTTAAAGTCATAAATTATTTGTTTTAGAAAACTGTTTTTTTATGTTATAAGTGTAAATGCTTATTTCGTAAATTAAATGTATTTAAAAACATCAAGAAAGGGCTCTTTTAAAGGCCTGTGGTGGTAAGTCTCGATCGTCCTAAAGTTTATACAAAACTTATCATGTTGTTATCTTCCTGGAAGTTTATACTATCGTATCATTGTAGCAAACTTAAAATGTATTAATGTTGTTATTCATTGAATTCTCGGTAATGAATTATCAACAAAATGGCTAGGCATTGCATAAAAACGTTTTCTATTGTTATTATTATCTGTTATCGCATTCCGTTATTAACGTCTGTATTACTGGCAGATAACATTGTGAGGAGGTTGAGGTTTTGTGCGGAGACAATACGGACGCGGGAACGAGCGCGTATGAACTGTCAACATTGAATCATCGGCCCTCTTGGCCTTTATTTGTGGGCCATGTGGATATTTGTTAGCTCTGCAAACATCGCCTTGAAATGGCTTGAGGATATTGTCATTTGTCTTGTTACATCGCGGTGAAAGCTTTTCGTTCTCATTTTGTGTTTGTCAATGTTATATTTAAACATGTTTATGTTATTTAAGGATTTTTACCAACTTTGTTATTCCTTAGTATCCATTCCTATATGCTGAGCTTTGGACTATTGTTTTATGCGTGGTAGTTTCTTTTGGGTTACCCAAGATTACGGTTGATTATACTACAAATGAACGGCTAAAGATGAATTCAATATCATTTTAAAACTATAATTATATGGTTGATCTTTTTACTTGAATAAAATATATTTATAATATGCGTGTAAAAGATGTACTGTTAGACTTGGTATGAACTAGGCTGCTTGCGACATCGGGCACCATCAGACACGCACATTTAGACCACGCTCTGACTACTTCAAATATACAACTATTGCCACTTTGGTTGCTTCACAAAAACATCGAGCTCCCACGATCTTATTACCTTAATTAGACGACCACAGTTGGAAACAACTTCAGTCGTTTCTACTCAATTTGACTTCAGAATTTGTTCGGTAAATTGCAAGTTAGTGGTTGTGAGATCGTCATCACCATACTGATCAAACCAAAACAAAAATGTCTTTTGTGCTGTTTCTGAAATATCTCATTTTCTCTCTTTCTTTCTCTCTATCTTTTCATTCAAAAAATCGACATTTATTTAATACATTCGATTCAATTAATTTATTCTTGTTTACTAAACTCGATAGCGCCTTAAATATATTACAAAAGTAATTTTTTACCCACCAATAGTTTAGTTGTCAAATTAGTTTAACATCAATTACAAAAGTAAGCACTGTATTAAATTGCGAAAAAAATGGCAATAACATATGTTATAATCTTTGTGTAACGTAATTTGTATAAACTAAAAGGTTATACGATTAAGATTATATTCTTAGTATCGCTAACACACGTGTATTTCTATCAGTTTGTCTTCTAAGAAAAGGGCCCTAGTAGACATGACGTAATCCTTTTGTCCGAAAATAGTAATTCAAAGAGATGGTTCACAGCTCAACGATAAGAGGTACGTACCTGGTGCGATAATCGAAGCTTATGCATTGTTAACACTGAGGTCATGGTATTTTCAATTGAAAATACCAGATGGTTACTGCTTTAACTAATGATTTATGTAAAATGGAATTTTGTTTTTTTTTTGACCCATACCCTGTAAGGGTTGAGATTAATTTCTATGTAGTTACACCACTAACGTTTCCAATTATTTTATTAAGGGTATAGAAACCTCCAGGACAGGTTCAACAGAGTGATCTTGCGTATAAAACCTACGGAAGATATCAAGCTTGGCTAAGAGCAATGACAACTGGCAGGACCTGCGATTGGAATCCACATGTGCGACATCAATGCTAGCCTATGTTAGCATGTAAAATTGTAAAATTGAATAAGTGAATTCAAGTTACGAGCGTGCAATCAACTTTTACTGTGGACGATATCAATCATAGTTTGTATGGTATCAAAGGTATAAAGTACAATTAGTGCTCCATAATCAAAAAATAGTTCGGTCTTGAAAGTATCGACTTCGTATTTTCCATTCCAATGTTTTTCTGATACCGCAATTAGCAAAAATTTGAATCGTTTTTGTTTAAATTTCAGTTTTAAAAACGTGTACATTTTAAGGCCAGTTTTTCTTCCTTTTCTCAAAACATTAGCATTTATAAAGTTACATCAAAGGGCAACAAGTGTTACACCGTCCATTGTTCCAGGCGCGCGGTCAAATTGCCCGTGTAAAAGTTCACAAATAAAACTGCCGGGACGAGTTTCGTTGACTAAGGTCATATTGACTCTATCGAAAGCAAGCTCAAACATACCAATCGGGGGTCGTCGTGTTTACAACTTGTATATTTCGAAAAGTAAATACCTCGTTGCAACAACTTCCACGAACTATGGCGGGGAGAAATAAATTTAAATGTTTTTTTGCGTACATTCAGAGGTATTCATATGCTTTTATATGATATATTAAAGGGTAAAACGTGTATTTTTATATCCCATTAATTTCACCTGGCACAACGTGTCACACCAAGCGGACTGCATTTTACTACAACTTACGTGGCTTATAAATTTGCCACAATTTGTATAATAAAATCATGTTATAATATTATGCACACAAAGTATCAATTTAGAACTTGATCAATGTAACTTTTAATACTTCGATATAACCAGATTATTCCACCAATGTTCTGTCAACATGAATGAGTTGTTGCAAGACGTTAATTTGAATATTTAAAACGGTAAAATCGCGACAATCTGGCGTCGATTAAGCAAATAAATCCTCGATCCAGTTCTTAAGTTTTCTCACGCTCGGCCGACGGAGTCGCAAAATGTGATATTCAATCAGGATCATTACACACCGACCTGTCTCCGATCACGTGTTTTATAGCAATCTTACAACGAGCTCCGATTTTATTCATAGTATTTGATAGTCGGTCGGAGTTTTAGTTTGTTGATTGCGACGCGGAGAGATCTTTCAAGGGTAGTTGGGCGTATTCCTCAGGCTTCGGAGGAGTGTCGCGCGGCGGCAGCCCGACGGCCGCGCGGTGCCGCGGCGACATCGCATCGGCTTCCGTTCCCGCGACCGACCTCGTGGGAACCGCTTTATACCGTGTTTAAATTCGACCCTCATTAAACTGGTTTCGTTTAAAATTCGCTGCCTCCTTTCGTCGCCTTTTACTCAACTTTTTATAGTTCCGTTCGACATTTTACTGTTTGTGATTCGTCTGAGTCTAGACTAAAGATTGAATGATGCCGAGCATTGCGTTTGTAAGGGGCAGAATGCCATTGCAAGTTCTTTTATCTTCAAGGACAAAATATTCGTACTTTTGAAGGCTTGATAAATACTGTATTTTGTGGTACTTGAGATAAGTTGTATTATTATCGTAATAGTAAAATTGAAAAGTTGTGTTTATCAGTATTACCGGTACCGTATAATGATGTACTAAAAAGTAACATAATATGATATGATACATTAATACATCGCGTAATGTTCATATGTAGCATAACTACTTCCTTCAGAATAATAAAATTCATGAATAAAAATATAACAAAAGTTTAATATTAATTAAAATTTTATTCTATTAATAAATAAATAAATAGATAAATAAATAAAAGCTTTATTGATAGATAAATATGGCATTTATTTATTTTACGATTTTTAAAGCATATGATTATTTTGGATATATAGATAGATTGGTATTTCAAATAATTACCTCTCTGCTCATTTCGTTGGGTCGGCACAGTATTTACTACTCTTTCATATATCCTGGACTCTACTGTTATTAGTTTTGGCTATAGTTTTATGGCCGGCAGCCTGCCTGAAGCCAATTTTCCTCGGGAATTTACTTATTTAAGGTATCTAATATCATATTATGAAGTAGCAGAAAATACACAACATTTGTCTCCGCTCATATCAGTTCCAGTGAAACGGTTGGATTGGCTCTTCTAGAAACACTGTTAGAAACAAAGTTAATTCGATAGGATCATCGAGATATAAATTGATATAAACTAACCAGTTCACTATCACCGGCTGCTTTCCACAAAATAAACGAATTGGTGAGCCATTATAGATTTTTTTTTAATTAACTCTCTGATGTTTACGAGCACGTGTAATTTTTCTCATTACACTGCGTTGCTTTGCTTAACGAATAATATAATCTTCTGAATTACGATTATGTTTTACCTGTGTAATTAATAGAGTAGTCCGCGCCCATGAATAAATAGGTAATGTATAATTTTATAAATCAAATCAATTTCCATGTTTAGATTCATTTTGTTAATGTGCCGCTGAGTAATTGAATTTGTAAGTCTTTGATACAGGTTATAAACGTAATAAAGCAACCATTATAAAATTTTTACTCATTCAAAATTGATTGCTTTTCGAGACTTAATAATAATTAATTGTGTTACATGCCGCCATATTATAAATCTAATCTCACATCTCTTATCGGTCTTAACGTAGAACCAAATAACTAAAACTTATCAAATACTGAATTAATTAATATAAATAAATTAAATAATAGTAATATAAATTGCTGTTTTCTTCGCATATAAGTATATGTTGGCGAAGAAAATGAAAGGAATCAGAAATACACAAAAATATTATCTAAACCTTTTCTTCGTGTAAGCCATTCTTCTCTTTTCTTCTGTCTACTAACTAGATTTCAGACTTGCAATCTAAAAGTAGGTTATAATCACTTCCGCGGTTGATACACGTAGAAAAGAGTTAAACGCATTTGTCGCCAAACCGTATTAGTAAGTACAATTTAATTGAGATATATAAATTTTATATTAATTATGTACATATCTACATGCATTTGATATATTTTGTGAATGAATATGTAGGAACTCTCTTTGCGATATATGCTCATGATTATGAAAATATTTGTGTTATAAAGAAAGGTGTATTTTTATTTTACTAAATGTAATCGTCAAATCGTTAGGTCTTAAACTTGTCCACTTTTCTGTGCACCTCCGTAGGGTTAAACTGTCGTGGAAGCTCATATTAAATTCATTTGTTTATGTGTTTATAACAGAAGTTGCATAAAAGTTGATTTTGACATTTTTGTAACATAAAACTTGTCTGGGCATTTAACGGTTAAGATGATTACGATCGCCCTCAATCAAGACGTTTTTTTTATTAATAAAAAGTGGTAATAAGTTCAAAATAAAAAATTTAAAACACGAGTTTTCCAGCTATTTTAAAGATACGCGTTTACGAATACTGTTTAATTCAAATTTAATTGACTTAAAAAAGGAGGAGGTTCTTAATTCACTTTGTTTTTATGTTCGTTTATATCGTTGTTAATTTGGCATTCAAGGGTTAATTTTACCTCGAAACGCTGTTCACTTCCCCACGGTGTAAACTTACACCGGATGATGGGTAACCCTGTATCAAATCAAAAACAAACCATCCATTTTTATGAAACTCGTCTCTATTTACAGTTGTATAAATCACATTTTGGGTTCGACGTTAACCTAATTCAAATAAGCTTCTAGCACAAAAAACATTAAGTGTTATACTTTTGAATTTGATGTCTATTTACTTAGCATTGTGGTTGGTTTTTGTGTGGTGTAGTCTTAAGTGAATACCGGAAGGACTCATTGTGTAGGCTTTCGCTACCTGGTGATAATATTCTTTGTAAGTTGTCATTAATAATTATATTCAATGTTGGACCAAAAAGTCATTTGACATTCCTCAACTGACCAAAGTCTCTATTGATATAAATTTCAAATAGAATGCTAAACAGATCACACTTTTTTACAGGCGTGAAGTAGAAGTGATTAGCGTTTCGTCTGATGAGTGAGGTGCCAAAGGCCTAATTTTAGTCTTCTTCCTTTTCCCAATCTTTTCTAATAAGGAAAGAATGGGAAGCGAAAGAGAATTTGACGGGGAAGGGGGTGGGTAGGAGAAGGAATTGTCCATTTTTCTGTCCATTTTCATGTGTGATTTGCAAAGGCTTGCAGATGCTTATTGGTAACGGTCACTCAGGTGACAGCTTGCTCTTTTGTCACCTTCGTTTATATGAAAAAGAAAACGAACGAAACGAAAAAGGGTTAGGTGTGGTCCTCCAGTACGTTGCTTACCCTATAGTATGCCGAAATACGACTAATACCATGGCGTAGTATTTATGTCAGATAAATATTAATACCTACATGGACGACCACCATAGCCTGTTTTCAAGCAAATCTGTAATAGAACACCCGTTTTCCATTAGTTGCGATTTCCCTGAGCTTTAAGGTAAACATATCCAGTGATAGTTATGATAATAAGATAACTAAGCTAAAGATTGATTGTCTTATCTCATTTATTAACTGCTTTAAATATGATAAGTAGACTTTATTCGATACGTAAAAATTATGAATCATTTATATCGTGTTTAGCAGAATTGTAACATTACAGAACGTAAAGAATATTATCATTAAAGTACTGAAGCGCTTTTATGACGGCTTTCATGGTGATGGCAAGCACATAAAAATGAGATTACAGAATTAGCGTCCACTCTAAACTTATATTTATATCTTCCATTTTTCATGCGCAACGAGCGGCGCATTCGCAAATACACGCCATTAATAAATTACAGACACACACATCGACATATGCTTTACGTCACCGCGTTCGATTCAGCCATCGAGCATGTATGTACTTCCTTCGTTTTTACGTATAAGAGCATGAGGGTGCAAGAGAGGAGGATCGAGGGGAGCGGGCGGGGTGCACTTCCCGCATAACACCTGGCGCGGAGGCTACGTTTCGGGCTCATCTCATTGATTTGTGGCAGAATCTCGTACAGATTTAGTCTTTGTTCATTGTACCATTGTCCTTTCGAGTCCATCGCTCGTTTTAATACCTTTGAGATTAATGTGTTATAGGTAAAGTGCGGATGGGCGACGCATCGTTCGGAATACTTATATGGCTAATGTTTATTCTAAACATGTAATTTTAGGAAAACATTGAAACAATGTTGTGTTGAAACTATCGAAGTATTCAGCCATCGGCGACAATGGCGACCACATCCTCTGTTTGTCTTAGCGAAAGTCGATTGTTGCGTTGCTCTTCATTTGTTTAAACAAAACCTTTTGAAAGCACGTCTCCCCGATATTGAGCAATCCTGCTTCGAAATATCGTAAACTGTGTGTCACATTTATTAATAGGCAAAGTTCGCACGAAAGCTTTAAAACGAGACGGGAATACGAAATAAAATAAACTTTTTTCATGATTTCTAAATTTAATCAATTTGCAAATTGTAGATGATACTTCATTTCACAAGGTTTGCATTATTTCTTTATTAAGAAAATTGATTCTCTAATGAGTTGTCATTGTTTTGTCAATGTTTTGGAAAATAAGTATAGGATACCAATTGAAAATGTGAAGCCGGTGGTTTCAGAAGACGCGGAAGCAATAATTAAGGGGGAACAGAGTATTAAATGTCTTAATACTCCGATTTATGGTGTCGATCCATAAAATAAAATGCATTCGTCTTTCCATTACTGTCCGATTCAAAGACTTGTTAACGCCCATCGCTCGTCCTTATCCTATATGTATGGCGTAACCTACCCCTGGAAATTGAGATGAAATGTATTATTGTTTATTTATTTCAAGTCATTTATTTATAATACACAAATCTGGTTGCACATATTGTGTATTGCATAAGACCAGTATTGTCTTTCTCTAGTCAGATCTATTAATGCATGTACAGGATATAGTGTGAAATTGTGTTTCGTGTCTTAATAAAAAATGATATTCTTTCGTATCTTTTGACTGAATATTTCCAGCATACATTAAAATCAAAACGAATTTCATGGTTATGTTTGAAATCTAAAATTTAGAGAGCACTTTCGGTGACTCGTCTAGATTCTCTTTCATCTGTATACAATTTTAATTTATGATTACAATTACTGACAAGCGAATGATCGTTGCGAGTTGAAATCATCAAAAGTAGAAATTACTATTAAAAATAATTCAAGATAAATCTGTCAATGTGAACTCTTTTAAAACGCGTGAAATAACTGGCCAGAAAGATATCTTCTTTCAAAAAAAAAACAAGTCGATAGAACTCTTACTCTTAACTGCCAGTATGTATCCGTGGCAAAGGGCCTCGCACGTGCTAAGCCAACGTAGCCAGCTAAACATTGACACGGGCCGTTTGCCGCCGCGCCCAGACTCTTACGAACAATGCAACCCTGCCCTACGCGTTACGTCACATGTGGCCGCACCCTAAACACACCGGCTCATTTTATCTGTGGTCGCGTACGGTACGATTTCAAAGACAATATGTACTACAGTGAATGATTAGCAATTGAGTGCGCCACGTTAAATTGCTTCGTCTACGTAATTGTGTTGTTATTGTTGTGCAATTTTCTAATCTACATATAGAACGAATAGTTATAATTGTTTTCCTTCAATTAGAGAACGATAAAATAAATAAGTATCATTCTCGTTTTTAAATCTGCATATAATTGAGATTAGATATACCAACGTCTCTTTCTCTTTTTCTTTTGGGACCTTGTAAAAGATGAAAAATAGAGACGAAGAGTTATGAGTCATGGCTATCTGCGACCTTTCCTTTAAAAAGGTCTGCCCAGCTGAGTTTAACAGGACTATGATCTTCCAAAATGTATGGATTGATGGATTTAATTGGTATCTTGTACTTTTACTTAAGTAATACTGGGCGTTACTTACTCCTAACATTTTACTAAGCTTGTTAAATTATTTTCACTGTCTGACAGGCAACGTTGCATATGTAATCCTGAACTATGTTTTACTAAGAGGTTTCATTTTTTTTGCAAATATACTTCACCTTTATATTTCATCTTAACTCTTAGTACCTGTAATCTTTATTTGTGCATCGAACAGATGCACAAAAACGTATCTAACTACTTGTGCGTCAAGAGCGTAAGATTTTATGGCCAAGGGCATTCGAACTGAACGCCGGATCTATGAATGAAAATGGACGGTTATCCTTTGTGTTGACACAAAAACTGAAAGCCCATAGAAATACTCCCGACGGATCCACGGAACGCAATATTTACTACGCCGCCGTCCTTTTCACTTCCTCTACGGCGGCGAGGCGCACGAGCGAGAGCCGGTTATGCAAGATCCGCTCACTGGAGAGGGACGGCGCATTCATTCATAACCGAGTCCGCCATCCGGTGTGCGAGCTGATCGCTCACTTCATCTCCTTCTAACGCGCGACGTGACGCCGAGTGCGAGCAGGTGCCACCGGATGCGTCGCTCGTCGAGGAAGCTCCAAGTAAAAACGCCGCGCTCTTCGTCCTGGCTAAAATCCCGGGATTATCTATCGGAGTGTTGCGGAGTGCATCAAGATTGCGATAATCGGTACTGGCGCTTTTAATCGAGAGACAATTGCAATTGGTGATTTTCGTAAGCTCGCCGGGAGTGAGACGGTGGAGCTTCGCCCCTCCGCCGGCCCAGCGAACGCGTAGTCGCGCACCGACCGCTGCAGCGCGCGGCCGCCCTCGCCGCTTCCTCTGGACCCCGCCGGCCTCCGATGACCGACCTCTCGCGATCTGTGCTCGCGCAGTGCTTACCCCGTTGTGATATTTCAAAGCCACTAATCGGTGCTACTTAGTGAGTGATGCCGAGAACGTACGAGAAGCTCAGATGGACACACTGATGATGCCCCAAATTACATTAAATGGGTAATCGCTTCACGTCATTGAATAATGGATTCGGTCTCTCTTGTACCTATTATACATTATATCTGTCCCATCGCGCATGGACCGCCGATGAGTTTTGCACTCGATTCAAGACTTCTCTTTGTCTGATGCCGTTCTATTTAAATATTTAAATTCAAGTATGCGTATTCTGCCTTCATGAGATGCATACGAAATTGTTCTATATAGTTTACGATTGCTTGAAAACATTATAATTTGTAATTTAATACGCCTAAGTTCACGTCCTTTGATAACAGTCAAATATCCGCCGTGATCATAGAAATGAGGTGGAAAATTCTAAAGGTTTAGTGTTATTTTAACGATTAACATAATTGCGTGTAAATACAATTACTATTTGTAATGTTCCATACAAAATAATATATCGTTGTAAAACCGCTCGTTCAGTCCGCAGTGGCAGAGTACATCGTTGACATCGGCTATTTAAAAAAAAAAGTTATAGCTGCATTTATAAACAAACAAAAAAATAGTGAATTTTAAAAGCGCGAAGCATTGAGTCGGTGTCGGCGACAGGTACGCGTTATCGGACGCGCTCGCCCGACGACCGTGGGAATGAAAAAAGCGTGTTAAACAATAGCACATAGATAAGAACATCGTCAGACCCCATTTAGGGTACCTACCTTTAAGCAATTGAGCTTGGGTTTTTACTCTGCGTTAACGTTAACTCTGCGTACATATTTTGTTGCTTGTTACTTTGTTTCAGATATTATTTATAAAAGTGCATTTGCGATTTTGATTTCAACCATAGGTGGTGCAGTGCGTAAATGAATTATTAAAGCCATATAAATATTAGTATATATGCCTTAAGTATTTCTGCAGTATTTTTATCTATGTATTATATCTAACATTGTCAATATGACTATGGCTTCAAGTATAGCAATCTGCAGACGACGGATACAGGTGTTCCCTGTTTATTTTGGACGCCATCTTGTGAACCCTTATGTTCCATTTTTAAATCGCTTTTATAAAATATTGCATCCACATTTGAGTTTACGAATTTTATTTCCCATAACACATTATAATCGTTGTTGTAGATGTGTGAAATATTCTATAGTGGAACTCGACTTTAATATTTTTCCACATTATTTAATAGTGTACCATTACTTCATAGAATTGGACATTTGCACGTTTTCCACTAGGAAAATCGCTTCGGACTTTACATAGCCCATAATAACAGGCCGTCAGCTGCCAAATTCTGCACAAACTATTTTCCTTCCATTAATGAACTTACATTAGCATTTTCTATAAGTGTTTGACCACTAAAACTATGATATTGCCAAAACCACAGAAGGTTTGGTGATCCTGGGATAAGGGAT
>DWLR01003598.1:0-13269 GCA_018246295.1 Papilio alexanor hazarajatica
TCTCTATTTAATTCCAGCTAACCCTCTTATATCCGGTGTTCGACCACTGCCGCCGCTTTGGTGGTTCCAAGTGGCGATACATTGCTATTGCTTGTTGCTTGCCAAGCATGGGAGGCGCATTGGCGGCCTTGGCAGCAGGTCTATCAGCCTTAAGTGCCATCGAGGACATTGTTGTACCTTTGCTCATCAGTGTCGCTACTATCGCAGAGGTTTTGGCATTTGTGTTAATATATGGTAAAACTTTTTTAAATATGATTATACATAGATATCATTCATTTCAGTGTCAGTTTTGAAATTATGTCTTGCAATGTTTTTTTTTCGAACATTCAGAATAGAGAATTTAAAACTTTTACATTTTTAGACGTTTCGATTTCAAAAATGTACGTGATTTGTATCTAAACATTTTATGAACAAGATATGTTCAGGTACAAATCGGTGGAAATTAAGTCAACCGAATCCAAAAATGTAAAATTGATACATCCATGTAGTTGATAAACAGCTTTTATGAGTAAAGATCAATTTAATTATAAATATATTTTTTTTTCAACAGGTCGGAAAACACTGGTAGTAGATGTCGAATTCCTAAATGGCAAACCGATGTCAAGCTATTGGGTTTTAGGTTGGTTTGCGGCGCCTTGTATAGTGTTGCTTTTCACAATATGGTGGGCAACGACTCTGCTGCTTGATGATACGAAGTGGCAGGAGAGTCCTTGGGAAGCCATTTTAATAGTGGCAACAGCTGTTATGGCAGTTGGGATATTCGTCATATTTGCCGCGGTGTCTGTGGCGAAGCAGATGCAATACGACGCGCTATCGGTAAGCATGCTTGGTATTATCAAGGATTCCTAATTAATTATTATGTTTAATTTTCAATTAGTTTATAATTACAGTATATTTGCAATGCAGTTTTAAGGATTATTTTATAGGATGCAATTGCTTACTTTTTGCTCAGCGAAATGAGTTACAATAAAAATTATGTCTACATTTTCCTTAATCGTGTACAAACAAGGACCTTGTTGGAAAACCTCAATGTTTATCAACATATATAATTGTTTTTTTTTATGTTGCTTGAGGAAGTTACCGTTTGTCTACAGAAGCTGCAATCATCTTTTAGACCGTCAAGGCATTGGGGACCAAGAGATCCTATAGTTCACTACTATTGGCTGGCACGTCGCAATGAATCCGAAAGGAATTTACCACGAACTAGCTACAGCCAGCAATTAGGACAATTATCGGGCAATAGTTTTGTACAAGTTTTGAGCACAGTCTCGTCAAAAGCTTCGTATTTGGAGAACAAAAAGCGATCGAATTCCGACGATTGGATATACACTATATACAGAAGAAAATATTTAGAACAAATGTATCCAGAGTTTATAAAGTATAGTAAGAAGAGATCAGTGTCTCTCGACTGCTCTGTGATCACAAAAGCAAACTTTATTATTAAAGACATTCCGGGTGTAGAACAAACTAACAATGTATCAGAACTAAACAATAACAATCTAAACCTACCGGGATAAGTGTTAATACCAATAAATTTTGTACGCTCAATCTATTGTTATTTATATTTTTAAAATAAATTTAAAAGAATATAACAAATTGAATGTTTCTCTTTTTTATATCTTACATTATAACAATATTATAACTATTATTCATTTGTACTATTTTTTCAACAAAAACAAAGCTTAATTAATGTCTGCTCGAAATGTGACGAGATACCGCTTTCCACCATCCTGCAATTGATACCAATCAAGTGAGAGGAAAAGAACTTTATTTCATTGTTAATCGTTTGCTGGCGCTTCAAGATATAACAATAAAATCACACTGATATTTTATCATTGACTTTTCGCTAATCGAGAGTATGTAGAGATTAATAAGATAGTTAAGAGTTTTAGTACCTTGAATGTTGTATATCAGCTTGCGTTAAATTCCGTGAACCTTGTATAAACAGCGCAACACCAATAAATCACTACATATTCAGCTCAGTCCTCGGAGTTTTCAAAGGATCTTAATAAATTTTACTGATCATTATATATAATCGTATGATGTATCGTATAATTATAGTTTATTATTCATAGTGCATTATGTATAGTTTGATACAATATTATGAGTATAGATCTCTGATATAAAGATGTTTTATGACATGAAAGCCTATCGTCGAGTGCCGCACATGCACATCAACAGTACCAAAGGAATACAGATGCGATGCTTGGCTTTAATGAAGACCTTCTTTGTTTTTGAAAATCGCATATGACGATAAAAAGCGAAATAGTGACAGCTGAGCGTCTAGCAGGCGTGACTGACTGGTTAGCGCAGCGGTAAGGTTACACGCCGCAGGTTGTGGGTTCGATTCCCACACAGGACAAACATTTGTTGGCATATGAACATGTCTGTTTGTCTTGAGTCTGGATGCTAGCAGCGCCCTTTTCTTAGTACGGTGGAACATACTGCGATCGCCAAGCGTGGCGATTATGGCACATACCCCCAATGTTGCAATCGATGGGGGAGGCCTATGTCCAGCAGTGGACGATCATAGGCTGAGGTGGAAGTGGTGGCGGAGCGTCTATGGCCCCTTTATCCTTGTACCTTCATTTATAATGAGCCAAGATCAAGAAAGAAGTCGACCATCGAACGTGTGGGTATTGTTGTCGCAGTTGCGAAATTTCACTTGTTCTTAGTAAATTAAATATCTTTGCTGGCGATTACAATTGTGGCAATATTTATTCAAATCATTGATTGGTTTGATATCAACAATCGACAAGTTAAATTTTTGTAAATCCAATATTATTAGATCATAACACTGACAAAAGTAGGAAATGTTATATTTGTTTTATAGGAAATCTTAGCCTAGGTAACGTAGTGAACCTAATAAATAGGCCCGTATCCTGACTTCAGGCATTCGAAATCGACGCCATCCGTATATATATCTGCTTGATCAAAACAAAAACGAAATCAAAACAAAACAAAAATTCAAGGCCGTCGAGTTACCGATAACGATAAGGAGTGACTAGAAGTTAATGAAAAATCTCGTAGAAGGTTACTTTACTAGTTAACTGTTGCAAAATAACACTCTGACTCCCGGATCTCGTCAAGTGGCAGAAGTCTGCTGAACTTATCCAACAGTGGATGTCTGCTGATTATGTTGTTGTTGAATCGAACAAGGCATTTATACTCAGATGACTTAAAACGATTCGAAGAAGACGCAAACAACTAACCTCTTAAATAGTTCCTTTGAATCTGATTGTTTTGAATCAAATCCTAACACGGCCTAGCTATTTTTAATTCGCAAGGAAAATAACACTTTAGTGTTATTTTCCTGTTTTTGTTCTAAAGAACGGAAGATAAATAAAACAAAATTGGATATTAAAGTAATTATCATATTTGATACAAATTATGACAAAAAATATTTAGGCGTTAAGAACTATTGTATCAAGAATACCATCAATATCATATCAATATGACTTTAGACGTTTTAGGTGTTTTCCTAGTCGCGTGTCCTCTGCGACCTCCAAAAATGTTGTATGAAATGAATCATTGTTGAATTACGCTGTGGCTTACGTGCGGTACCGAGGTGGCCTCTCTTTAGGAAGATGGTGTCCGTCGCACAATGTGCGTCGTTCAGAGTCGATCCAAGGTATTCTCTGCACGTATCTGCGTTGGCGAGACCTGAGAGGAATATGCAATGATTAATTGCTTGTTTTTTTTGGATCCTAGAATTGAGTTAGTGAGATGTCCTTTGAATTGAAATCCTTTGGTTGTAAATCATTAAATAAACTCAATAATCGCTCCGAAGAACAAAAATCCCTCATATGGAGCTTATTGGGTCTCGTGTAATACTTTTAATTTTAATGTTGATACTGTTTCTGTTTCTACAAATCAAACCACACATACAGTGTAACGGATTGGCACTTTTTATACTTTGATCATTCTAAGATGATATAATTTAAATTAAAAACAAAAAACGTCTATACACAACACATATAAACATTATATACATATAAACTACTGCATTACCAACTACGGATGGCTGCTTCAATACTTCATATATATGCTTGAATGATCAATTTGCTTGCGATGTACATATTTTAATTATGGGTATAAAATATAACTTGACGGCATTCCCAGGTATTGACATGCAACTGAACTGTGTATTGTATACAAATTTTGCATATCAGAGATTGGCACATTTAATGTTTTGTTTCTTACCAAAGACACTTATGGCTAAAATTAAATTCAACCACAACTGAATTTAAATTATAACACCAGTACACTAAACAAACATATTGCAAAAGAATGCTTAATAGAAAAATGTACCCAGAGCATTTCTCTGTTTGACTTATGCCACTTGTGGCAGGTCGGTTTCCTCGATAGACACATTTCGCAGAGAGTCTGCGCGCGGAGTCTGCGCACTTCTTTTATTATCTCCCCAGTCTTATGATTACCTGGTATTCGATATGCCAAATTACTATATTTTTATTTGGATAGATGTATATTGTGACTGTGATTCCCGAACACAGTAGTAGTTCTAGCGTAGAATTCCGTTCAATAACGAACGGAGTCTGCGTACTCCTTTTATTATCTCCTCAATTTTATGACTGCTTGGTATTCGGCGCGCCAAATAACTGTATATTTGGATAGATGTATGTATGTAATATATTATGATATATTATGATTACGAACATGGCTGTCTTAATTTTTTATGTTTGGATAGGGTGGGGGACAATCATACGGGTTTAGTTTAAATGGTATTGAACCTTGGATTCCGAAGATGTACCGGGGAACTTCTGAAAATTGAGATATTAGTAGATTCACAAAAAACCCTGTTTAGGTTTAATGTAATTGCAGTGAGACTTACCGTATATAAATGATAAAAAATATAATTTAAATTTGAAGTCCGATTATTGTAATAACGCGATCTTGTATTGATTAAATTAAATTAAATTTATTTCTTTGATTTGATTCTCGATATTTTGCTCTATAAATGTAAGTAGCTCTAGATTTTTTTGTTCGGAAAAGTATTTGTTTCAAATGTCATGCATTCTGTGTCTCTTTAAAAAAAATTGGGTTGCCGACTGCGACTTGAGAATTATAAGCGGATTCTTCTGCATGGAATCCCAAAATAGTCTGTGTTAACCAAAATGGGGTCCGGATACTGTTTAATTTTTTGATTGAAAAAAGAAATCATAAGGCGCTTTCAAACGTATGTAAATTTGGCTAGTTATAATAATATATTATTTAAAATTAATACTTAGGTACCCTTAGCTACCCTATTTGATGAGCGGTTTCGACCTTCCAGTCCCTCTGTTCTCGACCCCTGGCATAAGAAATGCAGCAATTTTCGTTCGTTAGCTTAGAGAAACTCGATTCGCACATTGTATATATGTAATTTTTTTTAATTTTCTAGCTCTCATTATTATTTTCCCCTCTTGATAATGACGGAGGGGCCGAGGGTTATTTGAATAGAACGAAATTCAATTCTAAAAAAGGTTCTGAATGACTTATTATTTGTGTTATCTCAAAACTTTTTGTACTGGTTTTTATTATTTCAGGCGCTCGTTATCTCGCAAATAAATCTGAAAGCTATTCGTGTGCATTTAAAATTATGTCAATTTGTCACAGACATCGTTATCGACGATCGATTGTAAACAATTGTATGCCGATACGCCACGTTGGATTTTAGATTCACGGCCAAGCAATTCCAATCCCTCAGGACTCATATTTAAGTAATTTATATCTGCAATTTGCGTCATAATAAAGCACAATTACTTAATGTTTTAGCATGAGTAGGTTCGGACTGCGACACAAAGTTGCGGGTTCGACTCCGCCATTTTATTTTGTTCCTGAACCATCTTCTAATGTAAGCTCTATAACATAAATTACATAAAAATGTCAGTATGATCCGTTTTACATTTTTCTTAACCATTTTCCTGTTTTTTATAATTCGAATTAGTTTAGTATACCTTTCTCCCTGAACCTTGGCCGTTTTGCCTGCACAAATGAAGGTATCTCGTTCAGTTACATTTTATTTATTTGTGTATTTTATATATAATTTTTCAATAAAATGTACTCGTATGTATTGTATAACCATACCATTAAACTGTTATTCGTCCATAACTTATTTATTTATTTGCATTATAATAAACACATGACAGATGTCGTACTGCGGGAAATACGACGAAAAGTGAGTGAAATTTTTTTGGCCTTCCAACAGAGATAAATATTGAATAAATAAAATTTTATTAAATATAATTTCATTATTAATTATCATATTTCAGGATTCATTAAATAATATTTCAGTTAAAAATTTGTCCAGTAACCTTAACCGTCTTCTAGGGTAGATCAGTCTTGATATTTAACTTATTGAGCCTTAAAGGCTTAAATTGAAGAATTAAACCTTTTTACTAGTTGATTAAAGACCATGTTTGATGTCAGACGTGTTGTATGAAAGAAGAAAAAAGTCGTTTGGAAACTATCAATGACTGTCATGAAGTCACATCCGTACCTGGATATTTAAATGTAACGGTTTTCAAATAAAAAAAAAATCTATTCGACATTCTTACAAATGTATGTAAATAAGGCTAGTTATAATAATATATTATTTAAAATAATACTTAGGTACCTTTAATATTTGATGAGTGGTCTGAGTTTCGACCTTCCAGTCCCTCTGTTTTCGACCCGGTTCGTCTCCGCCATTTCCGGTTTTTTGCAGATGATACCTCAGTATGAATTAACACGGAATATTTTACTATATGACTAATACGATACGATCGTACTCGACTAAGGATCCTCGCCCTCCGTCTTGTATCGCAAGCGGTAAGATCAGTCGCACTAGTGAGTGTAAACGCGCGTGGAGCGGTAGTGAACGGTTAGCGCAGCGGCTACGCATTCGCGAGTGCTCTGTCTTGCGTTCGAATTACGGTAACTACTAAAAACTACTGTAGTAGCAAGTAGTAACTTATACGTGTATTATCGAGTGATGTCTAAAGACAGTACCAGGTTAAGTCGACTCGGAGTCTTAGCTCCAGCCGCTCTTTCAGCATGCATGGATGCATCCGTGCTAGCCGTGCCTGCGGCGGGGGCTATCGTATCCACAGTACTGAAAGAACTCAGCAAGGCGTTCATGCTTAAAAAGTAAGTAACTATAATAGATAGTATCAAATAAAAAAAATTGCATTAACCAATACAATTTTATTGTGTTATATTAAAGCGTCGTTCTTTAAATGCACGTCTTGTTTACAAAACATAGCTTTATAACAGATATCGTTCATTATTTATTTATTTGCATTATAATAAACACGTGATAGAAGTCATGCTGCGGGAAAGACAACAAAAAGATAAGAGTTAATTTTTTTTTGGCCTTCCAACAGAGATAAATATGAAATAAATCTGGTCATTCAATTAAAATTGTGTCCAGTAACCTTAACCGTCTTCTAGGATATATCAGTCTTGATATTTAACTTCTTGAATCTTAAAGGCTTAAATAGAAGAATCAAAACTTTTCACTAGTTGATTGCCGTTGTCAGACGTGTTGCATGAAAGAAGAAAAAAGTCGATCGGAAACTATTAATGACGAAGTCATGAAGTCACATCCGCACCTGGAAAATTAAATGTAACGGTTTTCAAATAAAAAAAATAACAGCTGTTCGACATTTTTACACAATATTTCAAGAATTTCGAAATAGAGCAATTATCGACTGCAATATTCCATTCAAACATTCTATTTAGTATGAATCAATAACAACTGGTATTTTGTAATTGTGTAGGAAATTTTTACTCAATCGTTAAAGTTGTCTGCAAAAACCGGAGCGTTTTAGCGGTAACCCGTCATTACAACGGAATTGAAATCATGATTGCAAAGCAAATTACATTTCGACGAATCGCACTCCTTGATTTCCGAATACAAATTATCTTTAAAATTATAATAATTTATTTAATAGAAGTACGTATCTGCTACTAGCATACGCTTCGCTTGTATGCATTTTAAATTTATTTATTTTAACCAATCAATCTGAATCATACCTGTTTTGTAATGTAAACCACTTAAAAGTAACATGGAGCGTGTAGTAACTCTCTGTAATCACCCCAGTGGAAACAAGATTAGATGTTGCAATAACCACCGCTTTTGTTCATCATTTCACCACTAAATTTTTCATCCTGCTCTCAATGCATTTTCAAGTTGGATTCTATTGATTGACGATTCTAACACACGAATAATATATGTGAGGTCTTTGGTTTTCTGCCGGCATTTTAAAACCCGATAACTATCATAAGATTTATTATACTATTTATTTACTATGTTAACTGAGGCACAATTCAATGATTTTTTTGCCATTATAAGGAAAAAAGTAGCTTCCCTTGTCCATAGGACTTTATTGAGTTCCAATTTCGACTTTTATCCATTTTTCCAGACAGGTGTGATAGTTTTCTGCTCATTAGATTGATGAAATTGCATGTTCGTAAGCCGTTTATTATTATTATTATTAATACGGGCTCATGATCTGATTTTTTTTTAAATTATATATGTTTATCCGACCTTCTTATATTTTATAGTATTTTGTTTACTACAATAGGTCGGGATTTTTTGTTGTTGCTGCAGCATTACATGTATTTAAATTTTGTGAATGTACCTACCCTTTTTTAAATTTCCCGTATCTTATTGAATGTCATAGTTTGGGAGTATAAGTATTATTTTATCTGTTATGTTTAAATTACGTTTTTTTAGCTTTCTTTATTTCTTTTTTTTGTACATGTAATTTTTGCATAATGTATCATGTGTAATGTACTGTGTTGTCTGAAATAAATCGTGTTTCTTAAGGGTAATTAGTACTTTCCTACTTAGTATTAGTAGGTACAGCCAATGCCACCAACTCGTATATACGGGTCTCGAAACTGAGTGTGTTTCTGAAACGGTCTGAGAGGTAGAGACTTTCTTAATACATTTGAATCCAAAATCCTATCCATGTGGATATATGATAGGTAGAGAAACATTTATCGAAATCTCGGGTACTTCAGTGTGGATTTTGATTGGAATCTTAGACAGCGTACGTTAAATAAATTATAAAGAAGTTATTTATCAGACACAGGTAGGAGATGTATACAACATTTAATTTTACGTCCAAAAAGAAACTTATAATTAAGCGGATGTAGATGATAAAGCGACAAACATTTTTCCGTGAGGTCCTAATGTAATAAAAAAATTAAACATTCTTGTCATACATCCTTCTTGCCACATTTTGTACGTACGCCATGTATGTTATGGAAGTAACCTTCCTCTGTGTTTTTGTTTATTCACTAGAGTCTTAAATGTTCACTAAGAATACTTATAATTGAAAAATAACAATAGCGGCGTTTACAGTTAGTGGTATTTGTATGTTTATATCATGCGATTGTGGAGTGCCGATAATAAAGATTGCTCGGATGCCATTCGGAATTCTGTCGTATTAGAATGTTTGTCGGTCGTAATAATTGAATCCGAATTTACAATGATAGACTCGCACGGACGCCATTTTCGTATTTAGCATCTAATCGTTTTGCTTAAATATACTAAACGATTGTTATTTCTCTCTACGTGTTAACGGTCAAAGACATGTACTTTTTCATATTTAATAACTTTTGATATTTTTCAATAGTAATTTGATAAATTATTTTTTATAATCTTAATTTAGACGCATTGTATTCTACAGAAGTGTCACGAGTGACCAAGCTATAATTAAAAGTGTATAGAGATAAACAAGACGAACACGTGACGTAACTGTATATATGGCACAAGTACAGACAGACCACTTCCTAAATAGTGTTGTTATGTGGGCAGCGTGTGTCAAAAGCCGCGCTGCGAGGACGCCGAGCTAACTACGCGAGTATACAACATATTTGTGTATATTTATCCGTGTAAACTGTTTACATATCACAATCGTCCTTTTAGTTAATTATCGCTTAGGTATTAGACGGTACTTGAATCGCCGCGCCTTTCTTTGTGAAACTGAATCTGTCTTTCTGAAGATAAATAATATATACTCAAAAAGTACTAAATGTATTTTATATTATATTTGATTGTTGTAGACGGAGTGATTCACATGAAAGGTTTATTTAGGTATATGTAATTTATATTGTTTTGTAAATTGGTTAAAATATCACATAGATTGTTGATGAAGACCTAACCTCATCTGTGATTTCTGTCAGACTTTGTTACGATCGTGGATTACATTATCATATGTACATTACGAAATTTTTATATACTTAAATTGACGAGTAATTTTATATGAAAGAGGTAGAATGAAATTAGAAATGTTTGGTCCATCGGGACTTAGAGTGATATTAGCGATATTATATTGATTTTAGTGTATCGACACTTCTGATATCGTTAATATAATTCATACTTTGTATAATATAGATCGAGATATCGAAAATAAATTGTATACTAAAAACGGCGTATGTAATACTATACATGTCTTCTTTCGAAAAATTAAAGATTTTATATAAGCTTTCTATATTTAAAATATTAGAATAACTGTCGTATAGACAGTTATTCGTAAAAAGTACGACTGTCTATACGGACTTTTCAAAGAGAGAGTGATAGTGTCTTATATTTTATTAAGGGCTCTCTATAACAGTACTAATTGATCTAGGAACGAAATCCTATGCATCATTAAATTAATACCCGCGTTAGAATTTTTCTTTGTATTCTTTTTCCTTATATTTTATACGTAAACTGATAATTTCGTGCAATATCTCATTATGTTACAGAAAAATTACACATACACCACACGTCAAAGTTACGCAATCTCAAGGGGTATATTTTCAACATATTACATTTAATATGTCTAACTCAAAAAGTATACACACATATGACATGCATTAAGTTTCCTGCAATCAATTATAAAATTACGTCAATATTTGATATTTAGTCTAGTAGTCTATAGGGGTTACTCTTGCTTTAATATTTTTTGGTTTGCGTGACGGAGGAAGATTTATAGTAAACACCCGAAAATGAGATTATGCAACCTTTAAGCTATTTTTAATGTTTACCACAAAGCATTATTTATATGTCTTCTTTTGAACACATTCAAATGTATTTTTTTCTGACACTAGTAATGTCATATATAGTTGTGAACTGACAACAAAATAATGAAGTGTATTAAAACTTCGCATATTTGTCGAGCCAACATTTTAGTAAGTTATAATGAATAATTCAAAACGACATCACAAATTTGCGGTTATATTGCCTATTGTTCTTTTATATAGAGTTTTATTTGTTTAGCTCGTTAAATTTTAAATAAGTCTGTCCGGACATTAATTATATCCACAGTAATCATTTGCTGTCACAATTTTCCCTGCACCGATTTTCAAATGATATTTTGTAATTGTATAAAGTTGGTCCCGGACTGGTTGTTTCGCTATGTTTACGCAGAGCGCACGACACGCTAATATAAATAACCTCGCACGACCGTGTAGTGGGTCTTATAGGGTTGGTTGACCTTTTAAGTGATACGCTCTACATAAATGTATTCTTACATTTATTTAGGTCAAATTAATGGTTGTGTCTTACCAATTTTCTGTACCTGGTCACATTTTAGCGCAGTCTAGTAACATTTCCAAGTTATTGACTTTCCACTTCCGTTTTTTCATCTATTTCTGCTTGTTAATGTTTAGCGTAGCAATCGTATGTGGATTTCGTAGTGTTTTAGATGATTTCCCCGGAACTGTTTACATCTTGATGAAACAAAGAGCAATTAACGCGCGCACTACATCGTCTCATATTCCCAGCTTGTTGTATGATTACAATGCTATTAATTTGATTGAATGTCAATCAGTTTTATATTTTATAACGAATGCCTTTGTTTACTTTTTTAAGGATTTCTAAGTCAAGGCATTTATTTATTCCTCTTGTTTCCTGTGCTTAGTTTGGAAATGACACATAGACACACACTTTTAACACCTTATGATCAAGTTGTAAACGCCTCATAAATAACCTTTCAAATACATAATATTGGCAATGGTTTATTGAATTTGCATGGTCATAAGTTTACTATGTATAGCGAAATACGAATTGCGGTTACGTAATAAGATGTTGAGGCCAAAATTATATTCCTCTATTTTGTAATACATTTTAGTTTATATTTCTTCTTGTCGAAGTGCCTGTCCGATTACCGAAATTTAGAAGTCTATTTAGTATATTTATTTACATAAATATTTATTATTTTTCTAAGTTAAAACTTATTCGTTCATAGTATGTTACACAGTAATCTAATCCAAAATAATCAATGGTATCTTCTCGAAAACAAGAAAGTAAACTAGTCTTGCTAAACTAAGGCGAATTAATGTTTACATTTTACTAATGTTATCTGTAAAAAATGTTACATGTAAAATACATTTGAATTGTGAAAAATGTACAATAAATTCTTTAAACATAAACCGGTTTCATTTTTGGAAAAACACCGGATGCTTTGTATCGTTCATCCAGCTAACCGACCTCGAAAGGGTTCCTCTTTTGTTCAGCTTAGTGCATGCAGATGTGCTCTAAAAGCAGATGTATCGTGTATTCCCTTTGCATAAATCGGGATTAAGGAATACTTGATGTGAATTACATTTCACACTGCGTTTTGTTGTTAATATTATTTAAATACTAGCTTTTGCTCGCGACTCGTTCCATCCCTCGAAAATAAATTACATAAGGTATTAAAAGTTATATATACCTTTTTGTACCCATGACAATGTACTATTTCATCAAGATCGGCTGAGTCGTTAAGGAGTAACAAGCAAACTATCTTACATTCACATGAACAATATATTAAGTAAGGATGTACCATATTTAAAACTTAGATCTCAGATTTTATTGCAGCTAAGCCATGTAACTCTAGTGTTACACAAAACTTTTCAAGTTACAAGAACTCTTTACGTTTTTCGTAAGCTATCGAGTTTTATTCGATGTTATTTCAATGTTACTCACCGTATCGCTCTAATTAGCAGCTTGTTTCTATTACCACCTGACGGTAGAGTTTGTTATATTAAAATAATATAACGCAATCGATTATGATAAAGGGAAAAGTTAACGACAAAAGCACGCGAGATGTCGCGCGACGTCTGTTCTTAATGCTATCAAATTTTAATTCACAGACTATTCTTGTTGATTCATCTGCAATTGTGTTCGCCCGGTTGTCGAAATTCCATCATAGTTTAATACTTTGTTTTGTATATAAACAATAAACCAATGAGTTATTCTTTCATTAAGTGTACTAGTTATGTGTATATATATGCATTATTTCTGCAGTTTTA
>DWLR01003599.1:0-13268 GCA_018246295.1 Papilio alexanor hazarajatica
GCGTAAATTCGTCGATGATTTTATCGCCTCGAAGCCTGCAAGTTTCTTTCGCGACGGCATCCGTATGCTACCTGATAAATGGCGCAAGGTCATAGAGCACGATGGAATAATTCCAAGATTAAGTTTGTTGTTCATTATTTTTTCATTACTTAAAAATCTGTAAAAGTTAAGTTATACACCTAATACCTGCATGGTAAATTTATTACCATTTAGGTCAAGCCCCTCCTCACGGACCTGCTAGGTTGTCCTACTGGGCGGAGAGGTAAACTCCGAAGTGGCGCGTGATCGGGTGGTGGATACAGGAACGCCCCGGCTAGGTGAAGCCGGGGTAGGGCGAAAGCCCCGCGAACTAAACACCGAGGGCGGAATCGGGGGTGGTGAGGTGAGCCCGTGACTCCGGTTGCGGGTGACCCGATCCAGTGGGCTCACTTGTGGGCTCGCACAAGGGGGCGGTGCTTGCCTTTGAGGCGAGCGTCTTTGAGGGAGGCGAGCCTAAGTTCAGTACCATCCTTATCAGGAAAGGGAAAGGCGAGGGTGAGCCTCATCGGGCGGCGAGCACAAGCCCGGGCCGGGGTGACGCGACCCACTAGGTGGGTTGCGGTCGCCGCACGGGACGTGGGTGAGCACGACCTCACTACCCCTCTGCTTGCAGAGGGACATGATAGCCTGACTCGAGACTGAGTGACTCGCCACCGCTGGGACCGCCGGTCCCTGTCCTTATTAAGACAAGGACTAAGAGGGTCATTGGCCCTCTACTCAAGGCTACACCAGTGAGGGAAGCCGGGGAATCCCGAACCTGCATTGCATGGTGTCGTCTTCGAGGAGCGCCACAATTTATTGGGGCGCAGCGCCTCGAAAGGGGCGCAATGCGGAGCTCCATCCCGGGGCGACCAGTGGGCGTCGCGATGTAACGTGCTAGTCATGCGCCCGTGGCGTCCACAATGGTCATGAGGGAACGTCTGGTTTTTAGTGGGTATGCCCACCTCCTTAAGAGGGCCAACTCTGACCGTGGGAGAGCCCTACAGACCCCCTTGTTGCCCCGAACACGGGACATGCATAAGGTTCGCAACTTCCACACGTTAAAAAAAAGGTTAGGTTTGTTCTAAATCAAATAAAAAGAAAGATTAGATCAGGTATAAAAAATTTGAAAATCGATTATTCAGTTTAGATTATGTTGCAATAGAGAACAGCACTTAACACTAGACAATTCAAAATGTCACACTTGTGTACAAAATGTCGGATTTATTTATTATGCGAACATTTGCAAGTTTTATTTACATTTTTCTCAAAAATTTATAATGTGCGAAAAAATTGTGTTGATATTATGTAAATGGGATCATTTTCTATCATTGTGAAATTGATGGTGAATATTCTTTCGTTTAAAATGGTGTTATTACTATTTTTTATTAAACCCTATTTTTAATTTGTTCTCAAAAAATTAGTAATTTTCCAAAATTTTCGTGTTGAAAAAAGCGTAATTGTAATTCTAAGCGTAATTTACTGTCATTTTGAAAATTTTGGTGAATATACAAAACGTTCCCCTCTCATGCAATATTACCAAAGCTTTGTAAGATAAATGAAAGATAAAAGGACAACACTCCTCCTTCGACGTCTATACATGTGAATCACCCGTTTGAAACCGTTGTATAGAGTAAGCGGGTCCTTAGAGTCAGATACGTCGAACGCGTAGGCTCGTGCGCACGTACACAAGAGCGGCCCCCGCCTCGTGCCTTGCGGTACTACACGTTTTGTTTACGCCATGCGTCGAGTTTGTGTATGTTCGTGATATAAGGTCATTTGTGTTGCCTTTAAGTTTTATTGTGTTAACAATTTGTGATTCTTGTGGATTCCGTGTGATTATTAATGAACAAAAAAAATGTTTCCTAGAATTCAAGGACTGGTGAGTATTTTATTTTAATCATAAATAAATTTTGTAATCGTGTAAAGGTATTAATTTTCTGTTTAATTTTATTATAGCTTACTTCCTGCTTCATTAAAATACAATAGTAATGGACATGTATGTGTTATGAAATACAAATAAGCTTTCATTGCCAGGTTTTTGTTCGTACAAGGGTAAGCTTGTATAGCGATAGAATAAAAGAAATAACCTCTCTTAACCCAGTCAGTACAGACAGAGACAGAAAACTTTCTTGTCGGAGAGATTAGATGAATAAACCTGGAGATTTAGAATTAGAGAATTTTGGTATATAACCAAGAGGTGGTGTTTTTTTTTTTGTAATGCAATCTAGATATGAAGATTCTTAGATCACTATCAAACATTTGTCACGTTCAATGCACGTCTTCAAATACAACACATGTGCATTATCACATGTTTGAGATCGTATATTGTTTCAAAGATATTTAGTTTAATACCACGTCTCTGAGACATTCATAAGCCATGTCACTTGTACAGATAATAGTTAAATATGCATTTTATCTGTTTACATTTAGTGTCGACGTTTGGAGTGATGCGGTCAGTGATTAGTGATTGATAAATGTGCTCATACATCTCCGTTACTAAGTAATGGACGAATAACTAAAAGGACATTTTGTTGATTTGGAATAAATCAAGAAAGTAATCCATGTCAGGGTTTCGTAATGTATATAACATACTGTACCGTACTATGAGAAATTCACTCGGTCGAGGGACTTCGGTATATGTACGGACGTAGAAAGTCCTAGGTTCGATATCTAATGAAGAAAAAAATTGTGCGATATTTTCAAGAATAGGGCTGGACTAGTAATAGGTTCACTTGTCATTAATCCAGTAAAAAGATAGGATTAAGAACATTGTATTTGTATATTCTGACTAAAATAGAGACTTGTTTCTATTGCAGTAATTAAATTCGGCCCTTCTACGAATTCTGTGCGTTAAGTAACCTAATACAAAGACCACTCAGAATTTTATACTGCACTCAAGTTGCTTAAAACGGTCCATTTTACAGTCTGAAAAGAAAAGTATAAATTAGCTGGTATTTTAAGCCCACGCATTGTTTCTACCTGGAAGGCTGGCCTCTAATATGCTTTCAGAAACAGAAGTAATTCTTTGTTTTTTTTTCTTGTTACCCTAACCTATTTTTTGTTCATTTCCGACAAAGTGTTGCTTGTTAATTATAGTCTTTTGGATCAAAAAAAAACTCGATCACATTATTTATTTCTCAAAAACATGAAACAAGTAAATAACAAAAATCGCGAGATTGGGCCACATATCGTTTGTTAATATATTTATTTGTAACATAATTCTAAGTTAAATTTTTAATTCGTGTCGTAGTTTTCATTTTGATTAACTTTACATGCTATTTTCCCCATTTTGATTTAAAATTCACGTTGCTATTTGTTGATTAACTACTGCTATACGGTTATTTTGCATATTAAATAAATTGATAATATCGCTGTTCTTTGCTATGACAGTTTTAGACAATTACATCTATATATACAAATAAATATACATACAAATAAAATTTTAGGAAAATAAGTTTTACGCGTTGACACCCCGGGGCCTAAAATTTATAAAGATTTAAAAATATTAAAATCGATGCAATAATTTCGAATGTTACACCGTTTATAAATAAAATAATTGTTTCCTCTTTCTCTATAATTTCATTATAGAAATATTATTTTAATTTACTCTTTCTGTTGCGTTTCCGTAAAGCTGTTTCAGCCCTCTCGGAATGTTAAAAGAGAGTCCACTTCAAAAGACTTGTTGATTATATTCCTAGAATGGAATGCGTCATCAAGCGATCCGCGAACCATTGAGCTCTTCGCATAAAACAAGGAATTCTACATGAATCATCAGTAATCGTTGCAATGGGGGCGGGGATTTAAGTAATTGTCTACATCGAGTATATTTCTTTTACAATTCTGCCCACATCTATTTATGTATATTATATTATTAAAATGATAAAGCTGAAGAGTGTTTAGCTAGTCTCGAGGAACTAAAAATCGGATTCAAATA
This sequence comes from Papilio alexanor hazarajatica, assembly GCA_018246295.1. NCBI lineage: Eukaryota > Metazoa > Arthropoda > Insecta > Lepidoptera > Papilionidae > Papilio > Papilio alexanor. The sequence goes on from DWLR01003599.1 coordinate 3,956, forward strand.
ATTATTTTTGCATTTTAATGCCCGCTACGACCCTTAAGAGCTGACGACGAATCGTGCAACGGATAAGATTGTGGGGCACAGCTAGTAATCAGTATAGGTGTCATGGGCTATCAGCTTATTTCATTATTCGCTAACTCTGAGAGCCGTCGTCCGAGTGAATTTCAATACGTGCAGTATTAACGTATTAAAATAAAATAGCATAATTCAAGATAATTTTTTCTGTCTAGTTATAAATAGACATGTTAAAATGGTTTCTGATAATTTGAAAGATAAAAATAAACAATTTATAATATTATTACAAATTATAATTTTTAACCTATCCTATGCAGATATTACCGATAATTTTAAAAAATAGATGATGTCTAATACTTGTTTCAATTATATATATAAATTTAAGCACTCGTGAATTATAGACCATAATATATATTTTACAATATTCACTTATCACACCTTCTTAATTAGGTGTATTATTCTATATATTTATGATCTAAAGTATATTTCGTACAGTTTATCCATCTCTAGGTTCTTCATACATACGTCTACGTAAATGATAAATTATCGGAGTATCCGTAACCAACGAGCGTTTTTGCTTGTATATAGAAGTGAGAGAAGTGAGCCAGGATCGTGTCAAATGGAAATAAGTAATCTCTGCCTACCCCTCTGTGTTACTGGCGTGAGTATTATGTAAGAAGTAATTTCATTTTATTTTAAGTTATTATAAATACAAGCGTAATTATAAGCTAAATTATATTGTAAAAAGCGATAATTATTTACGACCTATATATACTTTTTTACAATGCGTTCGTATTAAACTTTCATTTTACTTCTATTTCGTAAGTCATTATCTATCTCCCTGTCCTTTTTCCACCTATGTAGGGTAGGCACAGTATGTACTACCATATGCCCTGGACCCTACTGTGGTCCATACTATAATTGGTTTTGACTATAGTTTTAACGGCCGTCCGCCAGCTTGACGCCAACCCTCCTTGGTAATTCATCTCCCTTTCCCATCTTTTCCATATAAGAAAAGGGTTGGTAGGTGAAAATGAATAGAATTGGGCCTCCAGCACCTCACTCGAAACGCAGAAAACTTCTACTTTATGCCTGTCTTCTATGTGGTCATGGTATTTCACCGGTCGATTGGGCCTTTCGTACAACAGATGTTGCAGACTCTACCACTGTCATGTACATTTCTTTTTTGTAAGTTTTTTATAAAAAGAAAATCTTATAAACATTAACCTAATTTGCAACCGTAAAACTATAGCAAGAGGACTTAGTATAAATATATTTTTGTAAATACTATGTTTAAATAATGATTAATCATATTATTATGGTATTAATAATTAACGTCCAATTTTATTTAATTTTCATGCTAATGTAATTTTTCTCTTTTATTTGTTCTATGCAATTGCATTTAAACACTTTTTATCGTCCTATGTAGACAATGTTATGTGATAAATCTATTGAAAGGTTCCTGTGCGCAAAAGGGAAGCTAAACAAAGCGTGTTGTTCAGGAGTTTCTGCCATGTTAGCAATATTTTATACGACTGTCTCATCGTCACAGTTTAATGACTATGCTTCGGGAAACTGAATATGATGTGCCTAGCTGCCGTAAGTGTATTTTATGTCTCGTAAAATAAGCAACTTATCTAATCTAGTATTGATTTACGGTCTAACATAACCGGTTTTGTACATAACATGCGTATGCATACGTCGAACTGATGATACTTAAATTTGTTTTATGTAATGGTAGATGACACGTGATAATATATGGGGTTAATTTAAAGAATTGGATTGAATAACATTATAGTATTTCATAAATTTTAACTAATTGCCGTAGTTACGGCATTAATGTTGCTTACTTGATATTTTTGAGGCATCGAAACGCGACGCTCATTATGTTACAAAGAGATCGTTCTAGACATTAGTCTAGAACGATCTCTGTTAATTACCCAAATTTTTCTAACCATGAACCGTGTTATAGATTAAAAATAAGGCAGAAATATTTATAGAAGAAGGAGCGAAAGTTGTCAGGTTTAGACCAGTTAAAACAGCCTTACAAAGGATTAACAATAGATATACCACTAGCATAGGTTTTTTTAATCCTTCTCTTGTCGACGTGTAACCTAATATCGATCCGGGGCGTGGGACCGGAAAGTAAGGCCCACAAGTAATACAAAAAAGCAGATTCTGTTCAAGTGTCCTATTGTAGATGTCAATGTCAAATTTAATTCCCCATTTCCAATACGTCAACGTTCATCAACTTTCTATCATTTTATCGAAGACATCCAGAGACTCGTTTGCTTTTTAATTATAAAAACAGCCCGGGGATATAATTGAATCGATTGCCTTGTTCAGTCTCCCTTAATTATTTAAGTTTATGAAAATTATAAGTATGGTTTGAATTTGATTTTTTTTTTCAAACTATCCCATCACACAACGTGTATTTGTTTATACTTACTTCTGGAAATAACCTAAGTCTGTTTAAAGAGGACGGTGGATCTGGGCGTGTGTTATGACAACACGCAATGAAAGGTAGTTCGACTATTCACAATCGAAGCTACATAGTTTTCCAAATGTTATAGATTAAAAATAAAAAATATAAACATTTAATTCACGCACACCACTTGTTTAAATTATCATTTGTTATACCTTTTGGTCCTTTTTTCTTAGCAACAGCTTACGTTGTTTTTAAGTTAGTTTAACTTCTAGGTTTTTAACTTCTTCTTCTTCTTAAGGTCTCGTAAATATTTTCACTGTCGTGCAGATTCGGGTATACGTTTTTCTTATTCTTTTTTGACTGGACATTCAATTTAAAGAATCGTTTTAGGTGCAATGTAGAATGGTTTGTATGCCGAAATATTTTGCAGTTGTATCCTTGTGTCAGGCACTTTAAGATCAATACACTTTTCCCAACAAATCAGAAATTCATTAACTTAATTCCATTAAGCTGTATTTTAAAATAAATCATTTCATTTCGGAAATTAAAAACTTGAACTTAAAATAAATAATTATAACGTTAAAAACCTTAATTTCGAGCGAAAAGTATTACTAATTAATGCGCGTTATAAGAAAACGTTTTTTCTAAGTCAAATCTTACGACATATCCTTCTCTTAAAGTAAACTTATTGTTACCTTGGCCCTTACCATAACCGGATTCACGTTCAATATGGCGGCGAAAGGATGCGTGAAACCACGTCCTTACTGACTGCACAAATAATTAATAATTTCACTTGGTCTTTGGTTTAGGTACTTTATAGGTGTGGAATTACTCACTTCCTGTCTTTAAGGTTATTCAATGTATATGATTCAAAATTATTCATTAAGACATTAGAATGTAAATTAGTATCAAAACTTAGAAAAGATATAACAGTTATTTTATGAGACGCTTAAGGGATTTTATCATTAGCCAAAAGAAATCATAGCCAAGATCGGTTCCCTCGCGTCTTCTTTAGATGCCAAATCGTCGGCCCACCTTAACCTCTTTCAAATACTGTGTCCACCCATATTGTATTAGTTTATACGTGATCACCATTCTATTGTAGCCTCATCGGCCATCGGCATTGCTTGTAATGCTTAGAAACGTTCTAAAGAAATCGTTTACATTAGTTCTGTTACGGATTTTCTCAGTTTATTTAGTGAAAAATCTATTACATGTGTAATTGTAAGTGCACATTTATTAAAACCGCAACACAACATGTGGTAAGGCTACTGTCAACTGCATATTTTAAATAAATTTTCAACCAGAGTTGGAATGAATCTCTTATATGCGTTTTCAAAGTCAAACACGAGTCACAAAACCAGTGAAGTAAACAACCATTATTTTTTTTTCTACATTTTATATGTTTCTTTACCGATACTCAATGACAAGTAGATTAAGACGTAAATGGCAATAAATATTATTGTTTATACCGTATGTAGGAAAACAAGTTTTTTTTTTAATTATTTATTTATTTGATTACTCTCCCGATTGATCGCATCATTGGGGGGACATGTGCCATAATCGCCACGCTTGGCTGGCGGGTTGGCGATCGCAGTATGTTCCACCGTACTAAGAAAAGGACGCTGCTGCCCGTCCTCCGGTGGTTTTTACACCCAAACTCAAGACAAACAGACATGTTCCTGCACACAAATGTTTGTCCGGCGTGGAAATCGAACCCACGACCTGCGGCGTAAAGGTCACTACACCAACCGGTCAGTCTATTTATCTGATTACAGATCCTATTAAAAATTCCTATTAATATGCAATGAATTTGCATGCGGAAAAATGCATTTTTTGCTGTAATATTTGATTGTTTTTTTGTTGAAAATTTCGCACCATATTAGCATAGAATTTTATAAATATTGCTATTTCGACAAAGTATAAGACTCAAGGTCGTAACTTTCACATTTTCTCTGTTCAATCAACTTCACCTATTGCGTGAAGGTTGCCTCATTTCCGCAATCTTGTAGAATTTTACAATAGAAACGAAACTCAAAAAAAAAATTCAAGGCGCAATCTATTCTTTTTGTTACATTCAAATATTGACGCCAATTTTTTATCGAGAGTAAACTGTTAATAATAATGGAGTTACTAAACTAAACCAAAATGACGTCACACCACTTACACTGCCCCTCATTCTTATTAACTTTCACTCAAGTAATACGCTAGTTAGTTTTTATTTATTCGTTCAATTGCTGATAAATTTAAATACTTTTACCTTAAATCAGGTTTTGCTAGTTTCTTAGCAATATTCCGATAAATGTAATAAAATAATTTGAAGCTAACCTAAAATACAGTTATGCAATTCGCCTATATATTTATTTAATAATAAATGATTACTCTCAAGAAAGTCTTTTGCATTGTGTACCGTATTGCAAATATTGTAGGCTTGCATGGACTCATACTCACTCATCTCGCGTGAATAAATTTTCAAAAATCATGTCACACAAAAACTAACCTTGTCAACAAGTCATGTCTTTAAGCTCTGAGATCAGAATCCAAACTAATTTCCTATAGTAAAACAAAATCGATTTTAGTCTACTTATTTTAACAGAAAGTTGTTAAGTGTGCGTTAAGTAAAAACTTATAAAATGTATTATGACGACATCTGGTTGGTTGTTACGAGGCCACCTGTTGTTTCAATACCGGTTTCAAGTTACTGCCAATTTAGAGCAGAAATTGTTTTTGTGAACGACTGAATATCGATGCTGGATAGATTATCACCCTTTTGCATTCATCATATAGCTATTTACTGCGTTTTCAAAAAGATTACAAGCACGTTATATTTATATTATACTAGTTCTTTGTGCCCGGCTCCGCTCGAACGTATTTCTAAACTGTACGTTAATTTAAAACAAAATCAACCTATGCGTCCGTCAGGATAGTTCATATATATTTCAAAGTAAAAATCCCGTTTGCGATATTGTCATGGATAGATTCGTAATAACTAATCAACACTAACACATTTTTAAATCAAAATCAAAAGTTAGAGTCTGTATCTTTTATTTAGAAGCCAATTTCAAATGTTTATTTTGTTGGAAAGGTACATTTGCAAGTAGATCCCATTTAATTTTAAATGTCATTGGACCATTTCGAAGATGTGCCGATATTTTAAATATCGCGTATATACACGCGCGTTATATACACTTATAAGACCTGTTTGGATTTAATGGATTTGTAATTGCAGCGTGACTCTAAATATAAATAAATGAAACTAGATTTATCTGCGGCTTCGCAGGGTATCGTTTCTTAATTTCCTAGCTGATACCTTTTTACAAAGGTATCATAATTGAAATTGCCGTCGAGTAGATTAACAAGCAATGGCTGATTAAAAAAGAAAGAAACCCCAACTGTATGTCTATAATACATTATGACATTCAAGTTGGGTTTAATGGAAGAATGCCAATCGAATTACACCTCTTCAAATTCAGTCCAGCCGTGTTTATGTCACAATGGAAGAGCCATACATACATGTATACTAGTGAAAAAAATTACCCTCCTGTCAGTCGGGCAAAAATATAATATTAAAACTTCGCATTACCTTATTAATAACGCATTAATTTATTTAATGTGCAATTAGTCCGAGCAATGGATTAATTTTCATTGATGCATGTATTTATGTATTAAAGATGGAACAATCCTTATCATTAAATTATTAAAACTTTCGTGAGACATTTTTAATAAACTAATTAAAATAACGCTTGGTCTGGTGTATGTACCGACTAGTTTCAGACCCGTCGGGGGTCCAACGGGGGGTGAATTAACGGGTTGGATTCGCGGTCGCCTCACGCATTGTGACAAGACCCAAACAACGTAATCACACTAGTATAGGGATATTGTTTTTCCACAATTAACTACCGTATACATTAACTAACATTTATCCAAGTTTGGTACGTACTAATTGAACAGAACATCTCGAGCAATGCTATGTGCTACGAGCTAATGCACTATGCACATGCAATCAGCAACACAAATACAAAACTAAAAACTAGAACTACAAGTTCTTATCAGTCCAGTTTAAAACGTTAGACACTAAAGCATAATAAGGTTGCTTAGACCACCTTTGTTTAATTGTAGTGGTATTGTTTATAAAAGGATATGCGTATAGCGCAGCGGCCTGGATGTAATTAGCTGCATCCTGTAGGAGATGTGATGCAAGGTGTTCTGAGAGCATAGTCCGTACTTGGGGAAAGGTTTTGCTTGTTTTTTAATACTTACGTTTTATTTGTTATCTTAAATATCATTAATATACCGTAAAGGCACTCTTGTCCTTCTTGCTTGCGTATACGACGTACATGGCACGTAGGTATTGAGAATAACCATCGCTATTTAATTTTCTATGGGTTGTTTAGGTTAGGTTATCTTGTGTAATAAATAATTGATTGCCATTACACAGTGTAGTTAGTCGTCATTAACAAATAGATCTGTTCTTGATTTAAACATGACATCTTGTTTTGAAAAACACCTATTAAAAACACATATATCACAATGTCGTGTAAGAAGACATTTTACACATTCACAGATTACCGGCAAAATTATTACAAAAGTAATATATTAATTCGACGTCATAGTGACGCTGTATATTTTAATTATGTTGTCCGTTTAGTAAACTTTCAAGTTCAAATGTCGTTAATTTTATAATTCTTAAAAAGAATTTCTACTATGTGAGAAACGTGTTTTAGAGACTAGACTCATTTTAATGAGATTTCTCATCTAGAATTCTGATGGTTTCCTGACCTACAGAATTTCGCAAATGGTGTATTATACTCGTAATATTTATATATAAATATATTTTTATTTAACCTTTTTTAATTGACGGGCTTTCTGAATCGCATGTATTTTTAATATTTGATACCTTAAAACTTCGACATTTATGAACCGATTTAACAATGTTTTTTCGCTAGAAAGAAGACATTAGCAAGTGGGTCCCATTATAAAAATCAATAAACCTGGGTTCACAAGATACACCGAAAACTGACATATTGGTAGATTTAAGACACAAGGGAAACTAGGCTGTTGTTTGGTTTTATGGATTTGTAATGAGACGTACAGACATATTGTGGCTAAAAATGACTTTTAAATAACATTATATATGTACATTTGAAGTCGGTTTGTTTTTGTTTCGAAATTTAAACGGTTATAATTGTTATAAATTTATGTATAGAAAAAAAAAGATAACAATAACTTCCGCTTATACTCCAGTGTGTTCCCTGTCAGATGGTCCATACTCGATGCGGACGTAGTAAGCTTTTCATGTAAACAATAGCTCCCCGAAGACACGTCAGGATGAATCACGCGCCGGGAGTCGCTCCCGAAATATCCCGTCTACCCGTCTACTGCGGCTGTTCACACACAGAGTATGTTATCGAATAGTTTTCATGCTACGTGGCTGGTAACTGAATTCCAATGAATCAGTCTTTCCTGATGTTTTTTGAAGCTTGACCTACATACATACGCGTTTTCCTTAATTAATTCGTTTTGTAGAATTAGTCGCTTATTTTTTTCTTACAATATAGTTTTTCTGACCATATAAATAATTAATGTATATTTTTTATGATACTGACTTTACTCTTTTGCAACTATTATTTTTACTTTTACTTTGCTTTACTTCGATGTAATTAATTTTGACACAAAAAAAAACAATCTTAGACTCACTCAAAGATGCAGAGTTATCGATCCCTGATCCTATTTCATAAATATCATGACTGTGATATATAGTACCTATTTTACGTTGTTATTTAAACGATCAGTGGAGTTGATTTAAAACTTAGTATGTTAAAAGTGACTTCCTGACACAACATTATCTTGATTTCTTTGATTTAAGTAGGTTAAGTATGCGACAGATTCCCACGATAACAGTTCAATTTACATCGTTATCAGCGATAAGAAGTTCTTTGATGTTGGCTCTGCTTAGTTACTCCGCAATAATTTATGATGCATTGTCTCTTAATCTAGCTCAGTCTGGTTATAGGCTGGATTATTTGTTTCTGGTATCAGTTTTAGATAAAGTAATTACGCTTCTAAGTATTAAATTTAGTATTAAGCGTTGTGTTCCTTATATTTTATATCTTATATTGACCGTCTTGGTTACTAAACTACTCAATAAAATTTGACCGAGTCTTTACAAAAACATAGCCGACTTTAAATTTGTGTTATTCTTCCCCTTTGAGATAGAAATCGGTTGCCTGACAAAATTTTGTAAATTTTAACACTGTACAATAAAAACTTTTTAACATGTTATCGAAATTAATGTACATGGAATAAAAAAAATAGCAAGGAAAATAAGAAACGATCGCTTGCGAAGCCGCGGGCTACATCTAGTTTTATTTGTAAGTAATTTATAGCCACGGTACGTCTCATTACAAATCCATTAAACAGGAATTTTTTAAGTCTATTAATATGTCAATATTCGGTACAGCTTCGAAATCAAAGGTACAATGTCATTTAAAATTCAATAAGACCTTTCCAATGAAGGTTTCATAAATGACGAAGTTCTGCGGTAACAAACAAAAAAATTAACAAGCGAATTGAGAACCTCCTCCTTTTTAAGACGGCTTTAAATAGATAATAAAATGATTTGTAACCAACTATTGTGTACATTAAAGGATCTTTGGATGAATAAGAATATAGAAGAGTGTAGCATATTTTACATTATTTTGATCGTGAAGTTGTGTTAAAAAATATTATGTATGAAAAGCTTGCAGATATGGCTATGACCAAGAAACCACATCCACGATTGAACTCTGAGCAATCCAATGCAATTCACATAATATAGCTTTTCTTCGTGCCACTACGAAGCCAGCGTTTTAAAGTTAAATGGTTTCTCCGCAA
>DWLR01003600.1:0-13268 GCA_018246295.1 Papilio alexanor hazarajatica
AAAAAATCAAATGTCGATACATTCGTTCGCAAAGGGTTATTCATAATGGATGACGCGTTGCCAACAATCTCAAAAGGCAGTTTTCGCGCATCACAAGTATAAATTTACATAACAAAATTGTCGTTTCATGCCTGATTTCCATATTTACGCTCACCGTCTCTAGAGCCGTTTGAGCACGTATTAATTCGGGGCTCTTCATTCGGAAATAACGATCGATTTGCGACTGGCGTGCTCCGTTTGACGTGACGCAAGCAAAGCGCACGTATAGCTTTGAACATTGTGTTCACTATGATATCAGGTATATGCTAGATAAATATAACAGATAAAATAAAACTTTGTGGTACTAGGTCAGATAAGGCGCTACAGATAGTTTAGCCAGTGTCTTGGAATTTTTTTTTGTGTAGTGGATCTGACTCTTGAATGGTGTAACTGCAAGAGGAACTAAAAGAGGAAGGAAACCTCAGTATCAGCTATCATGCGACCCTGATTAATTAAATGCTTAATGAGCAGTTAATCTTAGTAAACTGCCTATACCAGAGCTGCGGAATGTTCAAATATTAAAAATATGCTTGTGTACAGAAATTAATAGAAATTATAGAGATCCGTAGAGAAAACATGTTGGGACACCTGATATCTGGAGGTTAATAGAAAGTCACAGTACAGGGAGAAATGGAATTTATTACACTGACAAAAACGGAACAGTTTGTAAGTTCAATGATGATGATATGTTTGTCTATATACTAATATTATACAGAGAAAAAAATTAATTGTTTTTTGCAGATAAACTCAAAACTGAAAACAAGTGAACCGATTTAAGAAAATTTTGCACTAATGTAAGGATATTCTATCAGCGAGTAACCTAGGATATATATTATTTTTATCAGGCCATCAACCCGAGTGAACCTAGGACGGGTTGGTAGATAATAATAAAATTAGTTTAATCATATTACATTAATTTTATTTTATTCACTCTGGAAAATGCTAAGAGGGTTCTTGTAGAATAAAAGTAACTATAATATATAATGTAATTATATTATGTTTCTCCGGTTTTTTAAATTAATTATTCTTATCAATTAAATTATTTATTATATTATAATTATTATTATCAATTAAAATACTGTTGAAACTATGGACGCCTGTGCTACATAATAGCAATGTATCTAGAGCGCACATGTTTGCTATTTACTCTCTCTAGTCTTGGTCTTTGTAGACCATCAGTCTCGTTGTAAAGTTTGTTCATTCTTATTAAATAATTATATAGTTTAAAGTGCCATTTAATATTATTTCAACAAATACCTTAACATTTTTCTTTGTTAAAAAAGCGATAGAAAATCTCGCGCCATTCAAATGTAACTTTTTTTTGTAAGCTTGGTTAAAATGAAAATAAAAGTAATCGTTTACTTGCGATAGAATACGTTATAAAGACAAACTTTATGATTAGAAATAGGTATTTTCTTTATGTATAGAAAATATTTTCTCTTTGGTCACGAAGTGTCATATTTTTCAGTGATGAATGTTATATGATGTTTAATAATTACATTTATTCGAGCTTCCTCATTTACAGATAACTTTATACATTTTCAACAACTCAAAACAATATTAATATTCGTTAACTAAGAATTGCTTAGTTTTCCCTTGTAAAAGTCAAATGCAGTCTATTCACAACTTGTTTAGCATTTTGCCGCAAACTCGTTCATTAAAAACTTTCTTTTGCCATTGTTTTCCATTATTTCTTTCTGGACTAAAGAAATAATTAAGCTGAGAGGGCGAGATCTGAGAAAAAATTAACAGAACAAGTTTCCTTTTGAAAGGAAACTTAAATTTACTTCTTGTTCTACTCTTATCTGTTAAAATCACGTCTTTATTCTGTTTCATCTGAGTCTCTTCTGACAGAGGTATTTAAATTGTTTGAAGGATTGTTGAGGTCAAGTCGTAGCAGTCTCATCAATAATACAAGATTTTTTTACAGAGTACACCATATTACCCATACGAGGCCGAGGCAAATCGCAAGTATATATATATAGTAAGTGACACGTATTCGATTCATATTCTCTCCCGCAGTGTCATAGCTAATATTTATGATGATGTGATGAATGATGGTTATCAAACATTCAGTTAGGTTCTTCTGTTTTTCATCACAGTCTGTACTACTCTTCCATATATACTGGACTCTGCTGTAGTCCACAGCACACTGGTTATGGCTATAGTTTTAAGGCCGGCTGCCTACCTTTGGCCAACCCTCCTCGGGAATATACTTAATATACAAGGTATTTAATACGACATTATGTAAACCACAAAATACACAAAATTTGTTTCCACTCATATAAGTTCAAATTTTTCTGTTTTTAACACACTTAAAAAGGAGGATCTCAATTCAGTTGAATTTTTTTAATATTTGTTACCAGAGAACGTCAAGTCTGAACCGATTTAAAACCATTTATTTGCTTCGAAAGAGGACTTTCGCAAGTGGGTTCTATTTAATTTTGAATGTCGTTAGACCTTGGGTACCGAAGGTATAGCGAAAATTGACATATTGGTAGACTTATGACAAAGTCAGTTAGGAATTAATGGTAAAGAGTAAAGAGACATAACGTATGAATATATGAAATGTATGTATAAATGATTGTAAATAAAACTATGTTTTGCCCGCGGGTTCGTACGCGTTTATTTCATTTTTCTAGCTTTTTTGTTTTTTTTCCGTATATTAAAATTAAGTCTTAATAAATCAAAAAGTCATCATTGTCAAAATTACCATGGGAACTGATATTGAAGGAACCGCATAAACTTTTATCTTATTTCTTATCCCATAAAAAGGAGAGACATATATAAATTTGTTGTTGGCTTTATTTTTATTAAAAAAGTTAAAAGATTGTTTAAATTAACTACTACTTGTATATATTCACGAAAGTAGCAGCGTTATTTAGTTAGTTACTCATATGTTAGAAATACAACCTGAAGAGACTGCATTAAATTATACCGACGTATTCCCGATCTCAATATTGGAACGATCCAGTCTCGAAACAGCTTTGAGCACGTATTAATTCAGGGTCTGTCATTTGAAAATAGCAATTTGCGGCTGTTTGCTCCGCTCAGAGATACGAACCGTGCGGGCTCCGATACGACGGTACTTTGAATTTCACGTATTACTATTTAATATTTAATTGCTTCAGTCGATATTTTTATTTATTGCTTAACCGAATTTTTATAGACGTCTCATTTATTTCATTCATTAATCATAGAATTTATAATGAAGTACTACGTCCCCGTAGAATATTTAACTTCTAAACTTTTTCTTCCGTTATTTAGCTCACCGTGATTACCAACCCTACTTCTATTTTTAAAGGGTTTAAAAGAATTGGAGGACTTCGTTATTTTATGCAAGGTCCTCCTTCCCACAGTAATGTTATCAAACCCAAATATTTATAACTGGCGTCGATAAGAACCTAACCTTTTTTATGTGAGGAAAATGCCTACGCATACCCGCCCTCGCGGGAGCAAGAGCGGGTTATGTCGGACTCGCACCGACTAAAAACCTTACAGTGTTCCTCCAACGCATAATGGCGGGGTTACGGGAACGCTTTGCAGCACTACTTCCGCGGCCCCGCCGCCGACCGAAGAGTGACGGGACTTTCGGGACCGTAAGACCCGAAAGAAGAATCCCTCGCCTCAGTGGCCGGGACCCCTCGGCACGACAAGCCCTGGGGTCCGCGGGATGGACATCGCGCGGTGGGGAGGAAGGTAATAACCTTTCTTTTTCTTTTTTTACAACAGGAAAATGCGTTACCGCATACCCCCGCACCGTGGGGGCAGTGGGGGGGGGAGAGGTTATGTGTGGCTCGCCTCCACAGCACCTGTGTGAACCGGAAGGTGAGGGATCTGTGGGTCCTCCCGCACCATTCCTGAAGCCGTGGGCGTATGGCCTCTATAGTGCGGACACCGTATTTAGCGTCCGCTAGGCCATTCACCCAGAGCTCCAATACTCTTAGGCTCCTTCTCTCCCGGGCGCGGACGAGTTAAGTAAATACCCCGGGCCCTCTTTTCTGCCCGCTCCCGGTAGGCTTCGGCTAGCGCTTCCATCTCTGTCTCCTAGGGGGGAGTGCCGGCCAAAACGCAGGCCGCACCGTGGCCTACCGTGCGATATGCCCGGCAGGCACAAACTGCAACTATGCGTTGCGGCCTACGAAGGAAGGGCCCTTTTTGGCGCGTCGAGGGCTTCTGCCCATATCGGCGCGCCATACAGGACCATGCTCCGGATACCATTGTGTACAGCCTTCTGTACGGTGCACCCGGAGCTCGTAGGTTAGGTTAGGTACCGCGTCCTCGTTGATCCGGAGGGTGGCCCCGCTGAAGGTAATAACCTAACCTAACCTAACCAGGGTTGCAACTAGCTTGCTTCCTTATTTCATAAAAAAAAACATTTATAAATTCACGTAATGTGTCTTAATTTTTAAAGGAGCTTTATTATATAAGGAATATAAGGAAAAAATATTTCGGTAGACGTAACGAGGACAGACTAACACTACAATCTGTCAATAATTTGTATAGAGATCCTTATAATGCTGGTATCGATTGCTATATTTAAAGTATATTTTATGGTTCAGGTTTATGATATGCCCGGTTTTTAAAAGATCATTTAATTTAAACCACGTTTAATCACTAGTTAATACGTATTTGACAAATAGTGGGTTGCTAGAACGCCTGTTTGTAATTAATCTGATACTGATTTTACTTGGATATTAAAATGAAAGGAGTGTTTATTGAATAACAGTTTTCCTATTTCTGTTTTTATTGATTACAGTCCGTAACCTATAAACAAATTCGGAAAAGCCAATTTCGCGAGTTAGTCGACCGCCGCGCCAGTGTAAAATGTTCGGACGCCGCTGCGGTAATGACAAAGTTCGCCAGCTCGATTATTTCAATTTCAGTCTAACGCTAAATAGTTTGATCAGAAAGTTGGACCGGTATCCACTGCAGTGGGTAACTAAAGCTTGGTTTGTATTTAATTTTAGGATTAAATCGTGCGCTTTGATATTACACACAATAAAGTACTTGGCGTTGTTATAATCGTCAGCTACAGTCATTTCTTGTCAGCTTAGAGTTTCATAAAATGCTGTTCATAACCTTGTATCGATCAGATGTTTTGCAGCCGTACTGAGAATCCATGTAACACTAGATGAAATAGACGAATATAGACTTCTGCTACGTCAGTATTCTGTTAAAACTAAAGTCGACCTTTAATTCTTAGTAAAATCGCAATTAAATAAAAATAATTTTAATTTCAGAAAGAAATCACCCTGAAACACCATTTATTAAAAGTAAGGTAAGAATATATATTCTAAAGCTTTTTATGAATGAAAAGGCCTTGCCAACTTATTTCTAAAGATAGACTTACATGTCGGTTTTCTATATAATTAAGCATATTTACTAATATATTCTATTAAGCATATTTACCTTCTATTGAAATATAAATTTCAAATAAAAGATCTTTGGTAAAATTTCTTACAGAAATATAAAAATCATGGACTTAAGTTTTGCTATAAGTCCCTTACAAGATGGACCGATGATGGTCAAGTTTGCGAGATGTTACTGGATGAGACAAACAGATGCTTGTGGCGATTCAGTGGGAATGTTTGTTGGCTGAAGCGAGACAGACTAATGATCCTCTAATACAATAACAATTCATCAACATTACACAAAAACACGGCGATACAGTTTGAAGGTTCATCGTGTTCATTTTAACTTATATCTTGTTTTAAAAAAAATAATTTATTATTATTTCATACTAATATTCTTGGCAAGTTAAATAATTTTATCATCATCATCAGTCAATTTTACTCTACTGCTGGACAAAGGTTTACTATGCGACTCTTAACTTCAGCCACACCATCAGAGTCCAAGACTGCGCCGTAGGTCATTAGGGGGACGCACTGGTTGAAGACTTTACGTATTGATTATGTGTGAGGTCAGGATAAAATGAAATTAAAGTTCATCAATTAGCAGCAAATGTCAATAAGCCTATAAAATACGTTCAGTTTTAGCACCCATTTATAAATAGTGCTTTAGTCCATGGTGTTGTATGAAGCACATGGAAATGAACGTGAAATAAACTTTGAAGCCATTGTTATGGTTATATTTTTGTACGTAGTAAAGCTATTGTCACTGGCCGGTACGATTCTATTTTTGTTTTTCATTACTATTTTTTTTAAAAAACAACTACGGGAGAGTTTTCATTTTTTTTGTTAGTGTTGGTTATATCCAGTTAGTGCGAATGCACTTTAAAATATATAATAACGTAAGTAATTAACCGAAAATTAACAAATCGAATTTTCAAGAATAAAAAGAACTTATGTTTATTAGGGTATTTTGTGTTTCATGCAACAAGAGAACCAGTACTTTAAATAGCAATAGAACGACGAATCTTTGTTAGAAAATCCATATAATGAATTATATAAGCATGAAAATTACTAGCAGAAAATAAAAAGATTTCTTCTGATTAAATAACATTTCATTTCCATAACAGTTGGTTAGATATGGGGGGAAATTAACTTTAGCAGCAGCTTTTAGCAAATTTTCGATAGGATTATTTCTAAATAGTTCTTTGTGTGGTTGGCATTGAATGACTTTAGACTTTCCGCCTCGTACAGCCACATTGTGGATTGATCTATCATCAGTCGTATTCCCAAGCCATTACGACTTAGAATCTTTCAACAAGAGAACGTACTCCTTTATAAAAGGCCGGCAACGCATCTGCAGTTCCTTTGGTGAATGTCATTGGCCTCGGTGATCACTTACATGAAGCAACTCACTGCTTGCACTTGCACTCTTAGCATATAAGAAGATTTCGAATCTGACCTCAAAAGTCTAAATTACGATATTTAATTAATATTATCTTCATTAAATCTTCGCTGGAACACATTACCTATGACAATAATGTTTAAATTAGCCTAATAAAATACTAAATGTTTACTAAATTTAAACAATTCCACATCAAATGAAAAAAAAAAAAATCGTAGTCCAACAGAAAAAACGCTGGTGTAAATAGACACGTTGCATTTATGGCGTCGACGATATAATGTTTTACTCTTTATGACCGTTACAATTTAAAAATACAATGTTCAGAATTTCTATGCTGTAGCAATTTTTTTCAAGTAGATTTGTGAGTTATTCTTGGTTATTCGTTTTTTGTGATGTTGAATCATAATAACTTTGCTCCATTAAATTTGGATCGGAACAGTGGCACAAATATACGTCTCAATATTGAAAATCTTTTTTTGTTTCTGCAATTATTTCTATATCCGATCTAGTCTTCGAGTCATTACTCAGCCGGATATTTTTAATGCTATCTTTTTCTCTCTAGCTTTTTTCTTTCTAGCTCTATAGTTTTCAAGTTACCGGAAGAACTTGTTTGGCAAGTGCACTTTGGTTTCGGAACTTATTTCCTAGCTGCAAAAATAAGCCATTATCGTGGAGCTGGCAGTCAGTAACTCGATATTAGTGGCCATCGGACGCGCATCAGGAAAGTTTGCGGAGCGGAGAGACAACAGACTTAGAAGCTCGCAACATATTGATTGCACGTTCCCGATCCGAACAAAGCGTCATATAAAAATATGCAGCTTTAATTTATAACCTAGAATCTACTTCTATGATGCTCTGCAGTTAATGTATTTAATTTATTAAACTTAATGGTTAAATATGAGTAAAATCGGTTCAGAAGTACGAATAATAAAATCTCGTATATACATATATGTATATGGTCTCCGACAATAGATATGATAAGTAGGATAATTCATTATCACTAGATACGAATAACTATTCTAGTTTAATATGAAAAGTATTCGACAATACAAATACATGATCTAAGTAAGTTCATGAACTAATAAGATCATGGAATAAGAATTATAAGATCTCCACACTATAGACAGATTAGTTAATTACATTGATTAACTAAAGGGTCTCCGAATCACTCACGTGTAGTCACTCATTCACGAACGATAAAAGTAATCTATGAACCGATGAAATATTATATGTAATAAATCTTTTAAACTAAACCGACTTCAAAGTTATACGATTAAATGACCTTCAAAGGAAAAGAACTAGAAAAAATTTCATTTACAATATCGTTTGCTATGGTTACGACAATGATAACCTTTTGACACGTGCTATTGCATTATTTCAATGTACAATTTTGGGTACATCTTCGAAACCCAAAGTCCAATGCCATTCAAAATTATATGGAATCAGCTCGCGAATGTCCTCTTTACAACAAAAAACCTTTATGACATCGTTTCGGAAATTTCTGTGAAAACAAAAAAAAAACAACAACTGAATTTGGAACCTCCTTTTTAAGAAGTCGGTTAAAAACAAAATATTATATTTTAAAATTAAAAGAGCGCGACACTACCAATAGATTATTATGATTATAAATTACATTGAATAAATAACGGATCTCCAGTGTTGTCGTGTACATTGGGATAATCGATATTTGTATCGATTATCCCAATGTACAACCCAATGTACAATCAACGCCAACCAAATGAAATTAATGTGGCAACCGATGCAGAATATTCATGTAAGGCAATAGTAATATTAATTTTATTTTTACTTCAGAGTCATAGCATTTTTGATGCACTAACGGCTTAGTCCGATTTGACTATGATTTACAAAATCTATTAATAATATGTATAAAATCCTTTAGTAGTATTTGTGTCCATCTAAAAATGAATAGTCTATATAGTTTTCTGATATCTTGATTAATCAAGATATCAGAAAACTATAATACTGATACTACTCACTGAATAATTAATTATTCAGTGAGTAGTATCACCGCTTTTCTACAACTAGATTGGTAACATTCGTGTAGATTCGATATCTAAGCGAATCAATTTCGTAGTGACTCGTCGACATTAACGCTCCAAGGTAACTATTTCAACGGTAACAAAGTTACTCGGTCCGTCTGTTTCAATTTCATTCTGAACGGTAAATAGTTCCGACGATGAGATCACAAACACACCTTTATTTTGCTCAGTTTTGCTCATTTAATTGATAATTTTCGAGAATGGGAGTGCAACTAACATTAAAGAGAAATGCATTGGTTTACCTATGTTTCTATGACTATGTTATTTTGTTTTGGAGAGTATCTGCAGTATAATGTCGTTAATATTTTTCACGTAAAATAAGAAAAATTATTATTCGGTTCTTAGTGATAATTTCAAGGTATGAATGAACATTTTGTTAACGATTTTATTTAATAGATACGTTCCACATGTTCCGTTTTAGCTGATTAGAGAGCTGATGATTGATGGTGATATAGGGAAGCATTACATGTAATGCTTCCCTATATCACCATCACCTCTACACCTCAGCCTATGGTCGTCCACTGCTGGACTTAGGCCTCCCCTATTGATCGCATCAGTAGGGGAGGGGATATGCTATATATAATAGGCAGGTTGGCGATCGCAGTTTGTTCCACCGTACTAAGAAAAGGTTGCTGCTGCCCGTCCTCCGGTGGTCTTATGATGGACATATTCATGCACATAAATGTTTGTCCTGTGTGGGAATCGAACCCACCACCTGCGGCATGAAAGGCAAGTAAAAATCTTACCATTGCGCCAAACAGTTATATATACATAAACAATTTTGTTGTTACATATTATTGTCCAAGTTATTTCATTGGCCAACTCGTTCCACCATCGTATCGTTGGTAGTTAACAGCAATTTATACGACCTCAAGAAAATCTAATAAAGTTACATGTTTAGCTAGGCACATAATTACGATAAAATGTGTCGGTCTACCTGCTAATGAAACAGGAAAGGCGTCTCTAATTGTTTATCGGGAGCAATTAGGGTCAGCAACGAATGCGGCTTCCTTAACGTTTTCACTAAATTATTTCGCCCCGATCATTTCTTATTCCATAATATTAATATACGACATTATTAGCCAAGTCAAGGTTAACTAAATATATTTTTTTAGATTATCTTGAAGTAGTAGTAGTGATTCGAGGGAGGTAATGACCTGATGTAATGAGGAAGGATAAAAAAGAATTGTAATTCATTTGTCAGATTTATGTCGGAAATAAGAAAGTACAGGAGGAAATAGGAGGGGTGTTACCTAAACACGTAAAGAAATAGGGGATTGGATGGAATTATTATTTCTAATATTTCTAAGAAATAAAGAATGTGAACATTTATTAATATTTAGAATATATCACAATTACATTTTGGATTAACAGTTTAAGTATCTATTAATTTATTCTATCAAAATTAAAATCCAGTTCATAAGAATACTAAAATAACGTAAGGAATACCATCTTAATAGGCAACAAAAGTAAAATATTTAATCCAAAGAAAAATCACTAGCCCCTTACGCAAAATCTTTTGTATGCAACCAAATGAGTCTAGGAATGCAAACGCCTTAAGCATTTCTAGCCCATTACATACTTTCAGCGCATTAGTGAGGCTTCCTTTGAGCGTGTGTTCCAGCCGACATTATGTGTTAGGCAAAACGCTGCTATCCTTATCATATGCACATTGTTTCTTTACAACAAACACAAGAGAAGAGAGTCCGCATAGCCTCGTAATTAACTATTTTTATACTTAAGAGTAATAATGCATACTAATAAACAGTGTTCACATTAAAATTATTTTACATGAAAGTGTGAAAAGGAAAACAAAATTACAAGAAAATACTTTTAACTAAATCTATAAATTTACAATGTTATATACTTAGTTAAAAGTCGAAAAAGAGGAGTAATGATGTATCGTTTTTGCGATGGGAATTTTGAAATCACAGAGCGGATGGCTGATGAGGCCAAATAGTCCTATAATACCGGCCATGTACAGTTCGAAGTAGCGCAGTTAGGCCTCACAAGATCGAACAAGAATATGGTTAAGGTTGCCGGAGCGCACCGGATGAGAGCGGGAACGAACCGATCTTTGTTGCAATCAATGCGGGGAGGCCTACGAACGTGTATTATCTGTAAAAAAAATCTGAAGTAAAATAATAATAAAAATAAGAAGAGGATTTAAATCAAATTGATCTTATTTTTCTTCTTCTTATTTATGTCAATTTTGTGCGCCTTGTAGTTTGTTATTCCTCACACAAGTCTGCTCCGGTATTAGCAATAACAAAATGTATTAAATGGTATAGTACTAATATCTAGCTATGGATATTGTTTAACCAATAATATGATTTAAATGTATAACTATTGAATAATACTCTGACAACAGTCGGAGCTCTGACGGAGTTTGCAAGACAAACTGTATAAATTTCAATTGAATGCTAAATAGTTACATTGAGAATTTGATCACAAACGTCTTACCGTTTCTCAGTATATAATCTATTTAAAATATTAAAATGTATACTAATACTATAATTAATGACGTGAATATTACATTGCAATAAAACTAACTTGACCGATTCTATCGCGTTAGTACATTACATTATTATTCCTGACATTTCAAGCGCTTTACCGTGCTTATAAACACGGGAAGAATGTGGACTCTCTTACACAGGATAAACAAAAACACCCGTGTAAAAAACACATATGTATGTATGTAGATGACTTAAAACGTCGACGCTCCAGGACGTCTGCAGTCTATGATATGAATTGATAAACCAAAAATTATCGAAAAGGACCGTTTCCTAACTGGGAAGATTCGTGATGCTATTGGAATTTAAAAAAAAATCCTAATTTCAATAGAGAAGATGGCTGGGCGCTACCACTTGGTTGGGATCCTGTGATTAATCAAATTAAATTCCAAACATACAACTGCAAGATCTCAAGATACGGTGAGCACATTCCGCATTGATCGGAATAAAAATAATAATTAAAAAGAAGAATACTTCGCCAGCAAATTTCACATTGGGTCGTCAAATACTTCATTCCCGCGAGCTAGGGCACTGTAAAGCGCTCGAAACGCTGGAAATATTTTTTTTTTAAATTAAAATTTAATTTCAGTGCCTCTGTTTAAGGTTTTCCATAATAATTTAGTTGATTTTTTATGATAATCTTTGAAGTCCCTGCTAAAAATTTAGTTGAATTAAAACTTTATTGTATTAAAATGATAAACATTTAATTTATTTTTTTCTCTAATGAGCTCCAACAATAAGTACAGATTAAAGCATTGTCTGCCCTTTACGACTATATATATATATAAGGTTCACAAGGTGAATGATACGGAATATTATGCATAAATACAAATTTAAATTTTCGTTCCTAAAATGCGAACAAAGTATGCAATTTTAGTGAACAGAAAAAATAATAATAGTAGTAAGACTAGTGTATATATTGAAATGAATGATAGATAATTAAAGATATATTACTATAAGTATGATATTTAACCCTCAAAATAAATTCCAGTGTTAAATCCTAAAAAGAACCATTCAAAACTAACTGTTAATTATATAGCAAATAACTGCAATAATAGCAGTTATACAAAAAACGCTTAGTTTTCTTTAGACCTTTATTCGTATGAAACGAAACATGTTTGTATTGCGCGCCTCTGTAGAATATCCCCCGGCTATATTAGTCCCATTACTGCAGTTTTCTTTGAATTCAACCTCTTTACAAATAGTTATTCATAAGCTTTAATTTACAGTTAGTTTCTTTGCATAACTCGCTCTCCTAGGTGAATCCGAACTTATTTTGTAAATTTAATCCTAATTAAATAACTTACATACATTTATGTTGTTCTTAGCATCCATATTTTTAGGATTTAGATAAATTTTGGGATTTGATCTCCCTCAAAAATAAATATATAAAGAAATCCCTAATCAAGAAATATAGAAATGGCAATTACATTTACTTATCAGAATGTATTATGACATAACCTTTGTGATATAATATACATAACTTATTGATTTCGATTATAAATCTAACCCATGATGGGTTTGATTTATAGCGCGTGATAGCTGGAAGTGTCATCGGTTACTTTTTGTGGTCACAGCTTGTTATTTACTTATAACGATCAAACCCACGACCTCATGATCAGTAGTCCTAGCCTACCTTTTTTTTATGCGTTACGCATACCCCGTGCCTTGGGGGAGGCACGGCGGTTATGTGGGACTCACTTCTAGGGAGCATACCCACTAAACCCCTCTTTTCCCTCTACTTCATTGTCCACCGGGACGAGGGTACGCTATAGAGTATTCGTCTACACGTCCCGGTGATGATTCACTGTACACCCGAACGTGCCCTCTTTAGTGTTCTGAGTGACGGGCTTCCCCTAGCCCATCACTCTATTCTTGCTAGGGTGGGTAGTTGCGGGCG
>DWLR01003601.1:0-13267 GCA_018246295.1 Papilio alexanor hazarajatica
TTCAATTCTAACTGTAAAAAATTGTAAACTCAATATTGTAAAAAAATTAGTTAGGCCATTATGGTTCTCATGGCCTCTATATCTATATATATATAAATAAACACATGAGTAGGAAAGCAAATGATGTGTACACACTATGTTGGTTAGATTCGCGTTCTTTTAATATGCGGCATGCTCCAATATTGATGTTTTACGATATGACGAACGTGTATAATATGTGATCATCGCTGGTAACAACAGCCGTAATTTGTGTTATGAATGCCCTGAAAGCCTTTTCGAGGAGAAAAGGTGTAGTGTATAACAAAAATTTAAATTATGCAGTAAAAGATTATAGCGATGTTATTGTCTTAGAATTGGGTGACTGATTAAAGTACAAATTATAGCGCAATATTGTAGGTGAACCCAGTGTACGCCAACCTTAATATGATTAGTCTGGTACCATCTAAGAGTAAGGATGCGCGTTACTTCACCGTTATGCTATAAAATAAAAGCTTGTATTTAAAATAAAAGACCGACGGCGGCGCGGAAACTGGTTTCATAAAATAAAACGCATTTTGATATTCCGAAATGTATTAATACATTACAGACGGCTGGTAGATTCTCGATCTGAGCCGTAGACGCATATTTACGCCGAGATACACTCATCCCTTGTAATTTTTATGGAAATGACATTCAAATTATACTGCCATTCCAACAGAAATGAAGTATATTTAATTTTGTCTACTACAAACAATGTAACGTTGTTAAGTTATCCTCACACAAAGATTAAATTAACGCAAACAATTTTATTCTATTTCTAAGAAATAATTTTATTATGACAGAGCTTCTAGTTCCATTCATATCAATTTGATGGTTGTCATTCCACAACTGTACGGTTTTCGCGCTACTTCCTGCCTTGCACAATCGCACTATGAAATTATCTGTCTCCAGCGGTATTTATAAACTAAAACTAATTGAGAGCTTTCAAGAAGAAAACGTAAGTCTTCCTTAAAGGCAACGCATCTGAAGTTCCTCTAGTGTTGATCTTCACGGACGGTGGTGATCACTTAAGGTCAAGCGTCCCGATGCTCGTTTACAAATTTGTACTATAAAATAGGTTACAAGACGTGAGTTCATGTTTTTGTTCTTATATATAAATACTAATTAGGTAACAGTAATTATTTGGGTAATGTTACAAAATATAACTGATCATAAGGTATTGTGCAACTCAAATAGACGTTAATTTTTTTTAAATTCAAAATATAAACAATATGGTGTTAGGTAAGTGTAAATCTTAAACAATGACACTGTTAACTTAATCTCTATTTTCTACGAATTAGTTGTATTGCTTTCACAAATAATGTTACCAGTAATTTATTTCTGGTATTTGGTAGTTTAGGTTTAGAACGGAGAAAAGAGACTGGAGGTGATAAAAAAATATTATGGTATATTGTATTATTGGTTTTGAATTAAAAATAAAAGCCTATTCATTTTTTAATCCTGACTGAGATTATAAGGATTTAGTAAGTATATGTGACAGGGAACGTTTTTATCATCATACACCAATCACAAATCTTAACAAATGTACGTCATTATAACGATAATTAAACATAAAACAAACTCCCCTCACAACTTCTGTCTAGACGCGATAATCTCAGAAACTACTGAACGGATTATTTATTTTAAAACTTTTATCAACAGATAGTAAATATGTCACTAAAGTCAATTGATTTAAAGTTCCTTTTTAAGTATATTTTAGTGTCAAAAAGTAATGAAATCATATGACATATGACATAAACTGTTCCTTATGGCATTAGATGTGGCGTGTTTTTTTTTTTTGAGGATTTTATAACCTGGTTAAGATGTGTTCTCATTTTCATAGAAATAATAATGGCAATGAAACATTTTTTACTAAATCAATGGAAATGGTCGCCATTTTGAATCATAAAATTAACATGTTATTGCACAACTTCAAATTTATACAATTAATAACTATTACTACAAATATTGGCTTTTAAGATAGAAAGATGTAAAGTAAACAATTTTAAGTTTATAAAGAAGTTTTTGAACTTCGTAAAGAAATTTAAATAACACGGTACGGGAATACACAAAGGAATTCTTGACAAATATTTCTAAAAAGTGCGGAAGTTGCCGAGACAGAAGCATAAACTGTACACTTGTCTGTTGCCGAAAACCTCTACAGAGGTCATAATTGACGCTAAACCCCTACGGTCTTGTGTCGGCACCAGAAAGGCATTCCAAAACACGACCATATGATTTGACAGGAATTCTCGGGAATAGCCTTTTGCCACGACAAACTTTACAATGCAGGCGTTAAAAAACTGCAACAAAAAACTACACTTTATCCCTAAGGTATTTGAAGCGCCTTATTACGTATTGAATGGATTTAAAATTTGCTTCGTCATATGGTTGGAGGCTTTGGTTATTTTTTGAAAGCTGTTCTAGGGATTTCAATCTTTACCTCTTGAGTTAAAGACGTTAATTGTCTGTTCGATATCAAATAACCATATGATTCAACTTTGAATCGAATATGTCGGCGTGTGCGTAGGGTACCGGTACCATTGTTGCGTTAAGGAAAAATAAGCTCTAATGTACGAGATTAAGATTGAGTTTTCCTTAAATATTATTGAACAACGTATATTGAAACAGGATTCGTTTCCCATATGATTTTTGTATGACATTCCTTTTTAGTAGCATTAATTCAATAAAACATTTTATTCGCTAGATGTTAAGGTACAATTTACTTTAATTGTTTGTGTCGACAAGCGATCTAGTTAGACGGCAGGGTCAGGATGGTTGGCCTCCATCGGCGCATGTGCTGTTGCCAGGATTTCATAAAGAAACTACCAAATAATCAAAAACTTAAATTTTAACGTGCCCTTTTTCTATAACCTAACTTATTGCAATGTATTTTTTATCAAAAATTTTAAAAGTTATATATATATATTAATATTTATGTGCCCAAAGCACACTGTAGATTGCATTATAGATTATTTTTCTTATACAATAATGAAAATCAAAGACGCAATTATAATATGATAATTATTTAAAGTGAACTTTTATTTCTAACTCTTAAAAATAAAAATAAAATTTAACAATTACATTAACTCTTAAATATAAAAATAAGAAAGAGTCTAAGTACCATATTTTCATTAAATCATCAGAAAAGTTTTCTAAACCGAATCATTTAAAAAAGGAGAAGGTATTAAATGACTTAAATTAGATTAGCAAGCACATAATACTAACAAAAAAAAAAACATAGGAAAATAGATTAAACCAGAAATTTCAAGTTCGAAACAATCCCTATCCTATGATAAGCTGAAGAGTGTAGACAGTAGAAAACTCAAAGAACACTGCTATTCGTCTGAACAAATAAAATGATAAAACATTAAACCCTTTTTAAATATTGTTTTTATATAAAAGTAATGAATAGTTAAAACTACTGAAATAGTAATAATTTTGATATTGGCACACAGGGGTGGCAAGGCGCGGTCACGGGACGTCAACTGTTCGGACATCGGACCCTTGGGGAAGCCGGGGGACAGAACAACAGCCCGTCTCCGTCTCCTTCAGTCGCATTCGGACCGCGGTGGGTGAAGCATCGCGGTTCTATTTGCCAACGACTTCTGTTTTAACAAGACTGACTATTTATAATGGACTTGTGATTTTTTTCTCGGGAATAAAACTGTGTTGGAACTTGTGCAAAAATGTGGGGAGAAAGCAGTAAGAATTGTGAGATGAACTGTCAGTGTTCGGGGTGAGTTTTTGAAAAATTACTTAGAAATTATTGTTTTAGGTTATGTTAACCGGTATATGTTTGCAAGTTTTGTTTTGCTTATAGTTTATACTTTAAGATATGATTTTAAACGATAAAATATGTGGATGTTAAGAACAATTTAATTATTTACCTAATTAAATTACAAAAATTAGGTCAGGTAAAGTTTTAAAATACATTCATATTCCGTTATTGGCACAGTGATTCCAATATAATAATATATTGTTTTGAGACATCTTGTTAAAAATAAATAAATTTTGTTGCATCAAGGAAATAATCACTTTCAAAAACAATGAATGTTTTAATTTAATATAGGTCATTATCTAAGAATCGAAGATTAAAAAATTAATCCATACATTCTAATAGATAGAGTTTGTTTATTTCAGTAATAAGCTCGGCTTATTTTAATTTTTGATAATGAACGTTTCCTTAATTAGTGAATCAGCCATATTTGTTCCTTATTATAACCAAAAGCAAAACAAACCTTTCTGAATTTTACGTAATAATTATGATTACTTATTTAAATAGATTACCTAGACCTTATATTATACTTAACATTTTTAAATGTTTCTTTTTAAATATAAATAACGTATTTTGTGCATGGCCATCTTAAAGCTTAAAAGTTTATGTTGTATGAGTAAAAGCTGAACCAGAGGCTTATAACGACTTCAGATAAGAATTTTCGTTACCTACGAGCTTACGAAATTCTGATAAAGATGTTTGAAGATGTGGCACCGCCCCATGCCCTGACGATGGCCGTTACGAATGAGTTCGAAATTCAAATTGTTATGAACAAGTTTAATTGCAACTCTTTTTAGTCTGTACAAAATGATAAATTGTGAAGGTCTTTTATTGCGTACTGATGTGTATTTTTTATACTTAAGTAAAAAACCATACACGAGTACGTAAAAAGTACTCTTTATCATAACGAATTAATTCATAGACAATGTTTCATAGGCAACCATTAATATAGAACATCTTGTATTTTAATAGTTATTGCAAATTGGCTTACCAATTAATATATTTGTGCAAACTGTAAATAAGCGACGCATTCCATTATAAATAACGTAAAAATCTTCGTTAATAGAACTTCGTGGTTGATAATAAAAAATGTTGTCTCACGTTTTTGATCATTAGGTACAAAACTTCAAATACAACGGTTTCTTTGCACCTAAACAGTGTTAATTTATTAAACACACTTGATGGTGGTGTAATGAAAGTTAACTATACCGTTATAAATGTGGGATGGGCAGTGTTTAAGACCTTTGCGTTTGCTTAGCAGTTTTTTTGTTTTTTTTTCTTCTGTTCGAATCTGCGACTTTTCACTGCTTTGAAAATTACTTTTGTATATTCCATTAATTTTTTTGGATTCTCATATTGTTAGTAAGTAATCCAGGTGTATAATATTCTCACTATCTGTAACTATAGTGGGTTAGTCAGCAAGGGCAAACTTAATTTTCGTAGATTTGGAAAATAGTAATAATTTTTCGATTTTTAAAGATCTGCATCTAATTTTTTTTACGTGTCCATATTTAAGCAAATACCTTGTTAGTGGCAGGAAATTTGCATACGCTACAATCCTGCCCAAAAGAATTAATAGAAAAAAAAAAACAAATTTAAAATTAGTACACGTCATACCTCCACTTAGCTTCTGACCTTGGCTAGTCTAGGACGATGAACCGTTTTTTTTATGATTAGGACTTGCTTTTTTATAGTTTGCATATCACAAACATACACGTTTCACTAGATATGACTTCTGTGGCTTTATAACTGCGTGCTTATCCAGGTTTTGATGTTGGAATTTTATAACGGACTGCTAATGGACTTTGGCATCAAAGTTGATATAACCTATGCATGGGAAGAAAGTGTGTTTACTCGAACATTATTATTTTTGAAGTCAACAATTTTTTAATTTAGTGTTTGCCCTTATTTTAACTAGAAAGCATTTTAGTAAATTAATCACGTAATTTTCTAATACTCGAAATAATAAAAAAATCTCAAATCGCATCTCGTCTTAATAATATTTAAATAAACAATAACAGAACTGACTTCGATATGTGTATAATTTTATTTGTAACTCATTTATAGCACAAACAGAGCCTGCCTTTAAGCTTACCAATCAGTCAATTTCCCACATCCAAGGTTTAATGCCATTCAAAGTTAAATGGGGTCCCATATGCCAATGTCTACATTTCAACAAAAAAAAAATGAAATCAGTTCATTTTAAATGTCGAAGTTCTGAGGTAAGAAACATAAAAAATAGCCTATTAAGAATTGAGTTCCTTCTTTCTGTCGATTTTTATACAATTTACAATAGACTGGGAACGAGGAAGGTTTACGATAATTCATTAAGCTTATAAATAAATAGACTGAAAAATTATGACGCTCATTTCCGAAAACGCCATAGGCCCGTACGTGTTATATTAAAAAAAAAATTGTTTGTAATATAACTCTGGAAGCCGTACGAAGCTGGGGCGGGCTGCTAGTTTGAAATAATAAAATAATCTCGCATATTGTCTAAAAATATTTAAATAAATACGGCAGCTTATGATGTTATGGCACTTATTAATTATATAACCAATATGTATAAAAAAGTAAAAAAAAAACGGCTCGACTTTTGTTTTAATTACAGTTTAAACCTGGCCGTATCTAGTACTCGCCAAGACCCACGTGTGCTATTTAAAAAGTTAAATCACTGCGCGCGAAAGTTTCCGTTTCGTTGGCGAAAGTGAAAATGACAGATGACATTACATTTGTAACGTCGAATAGTTTTTCTCTGTATTGATAAATGAATTGTATGAAACATAAGTTTATATTTCTATGATTTAGCATATATAATAAAGTAAAAAGTAAGCATAAAACATTAAAGCGATATTCGAAAACATTTCGAGGAAAAAATTTGATTCTTGTTTCTTTTGACATTGGAATGATTTTAGATCTATTCTCGGTCTATGCTTACATCTGAACTCTGTTGTCACGTCATAATCTCTTTTGTACATTTCAGAAGAAACTCGTTATGACGTCACTTGACCAAACACGTCACTTTCGTGTCCTGGCATTGAATGTCAATTTTGTTTTTATTCTGTTGTTCTATCCAAAGTTGTCACAAACCTCCAGATATCTCCAGGTAATGCGTGGCCCAAAAGTGAAGCCACATAAAAGTCACCAATTGGTGACTTCGTAAATTCCCTCGTGATCCCGCAATCAAGGGATATGGACTCAAAATATTTTAGCTGTAATGTATAAACGCTACCTCAAATTTATATAAGTGATGCATTGAATTCTCTCACATAAACTAGGACAATAGAGCTTCACTTTTGAACGTCAAATTTGAACACTACATCGGGAGGTAGATTACTCTATGGTTCTATCAGTAACCAGTTATTTCTGTCACAAACACGCACAAATTATCTCTAATTTACTGGTGTAATTGATATATACCCCAAATATGTCAACGCCCAAAACAAAACAATACTGACCGATATATTTCCTATCTTATTCCATTTAGTTTGAGTTTGAAATTGATTGCATCGTGATCTCAATTTGTAAATTCATTTTGATCAATGCATTTTCAAATTGGTTACCTACTTTTGTTGAGTTGTTAAACTACGCCGTTTGTCAAAGGGCAAGTTTCTTCTGATGGTGGTTTATAAAAGTCTAGCACCTCACGGTCTTGCCAAGAAAATGGGGGTGATATGAGCTGAAGATCGTCAAACATTACGAATGACGTTTACATTCAAGTTGAAATTAGATGTTTTCCTATACAATCGCGTTCCTATACAAGTTTTTATATTGCGATAAATGTATTAAATTGATAAATTCGATAAGGCGTTAAAACCTAATAAATTACGTTTATTTATAGTATCATTTAAAGATCAATTTCAACTTACTGTCTTGAGGGAAAACCGCAACCATATCTTTTCTATGAATGAAGCCATAATCGTTTTAAAAACGCTATCTCGGTATCGTTACATAAAATATCTATTACTCGCTAATTTTCCAACATTATAATCGTAATGTAACCACAGACAATAGAAGCGGAGTATACGGGCTCATTGTGCACCCCGTACCATAGACCGCAGCGACATAAAACTCTAGAACTCTATGAATTTGTTTTTTTTTTTTTCAAAAAAAAATATTTTAGACGAATGTTCTTTGTTAGAAATTCTAATAATACGTGACTTGTATAACATAAATTGTTTCTTTTAACTTAACAATTTAAATACACTATAGTTATTAAATAATCTTGATTAATCCATAGACTGAACCAGCTATCTAAACTGCGTATTGTAAAAAAATCTAAAAAATAACATCAAAGCATAGTGCAAAAAACGAAGATATAGATTTTTTGGCTGGAAACCATTGCAGACGTTCTCAGAACACTACCAAAGTTTCATCACAAACTGATCGATGGTTTAGAAGCGCTTATAGTACCAATAAACATTGATTTATATAGATTTGACGATAAAGCGCAGAATTTGCCTTTAGGCTTTTATCTGATGTAGATTTGTACCCGGCGAACATAAATTTAGATAGCTCGAACAATGATACGCAATTGTTTTAGCCTCAGTCTATTTATTTTCTTGAAGTGGCCCCCGTCATACAGAATGTCTAAGCTAACAACTTGTTAAAATCCTTTGTTACACAATTAATTGAGACTCAAATTATTATCTTAGAAAGCATAGGTACATCAACAAAGGGTCGGGATAGTAGCCGAAGATTTTGAACACACTAATCTCACACACTACCAATCGGACTATAGGCTATATTTAACATCACCCTGGTGAATCACATAACTAGTAGTAGAATAAAGATGAGGGATAAAATTACATTGCGCACACTCCCTGGAATGTTTCTTTTCTTTACATCTAGACAAATAACTTCATTTTATTCTCCCCCCCCCCCCCCGATTCAGCCAGCTTTAAATGAGGTGAATTTAGATCCTTATGATTTTTTATATTATCTAAAAGCCCTTATCACAAGGTTTCCCTTGTTCCCCCATCCTCCCCACTACACACGGCATATCTATGTTATGTAAATTGATAACATATGCGGTAATCTCGTTAAAGTACGTTGGGTTTACGTTAACGGAACTTCACGGTCCGCGCTTGCGCCCGTTGGCGCAAGCCATAAGCGAACTCGGGGTTCGCTACAAAGTTTTTTGTACAACACTGAAAGAAATCGAATCGAATTGACTGACCGTTTGGCGCAGTGGTAAGATATTCGTCTCTCACGCCGCAGATCGTGAGTTCGATTCCCACACAGGACAAACATTTGTGTGCATGAACATGTCTGTACGTAATTATCTATATATGTATGTATTTACAAAATAAAAGTATTAATATAATGTAGTATATCAGTTGTCTGGTTTCCATAGCACAAGCTCTGATTAGTTTGGGATCAGATGGCCGTGTGTGAATAATGTCCTAGAATATTCCCTATTACAAAAAATAAATATATGAAATATGTTCTTGATTAATTGCATGTAATATTTCGCGTGTCGTGAACTTATGGATATTACTTAATAAGTACTTACATTTAAATTGGTCTCATTCAACTTATCGGTAATTGAGTCACGATACAAAGTTGATAATTAATATTATCTCTAATTAACCTCGAACCGAGAGAGACAATTTATGATTTAAAATTAACTATAAATACTTTATCAAAGGTACATTGACAATTATAAATATAATAGACAATAAATATTTTTTTCTTTTTTCATATCTTTACCTTTACCTTTTTTTCATTAATGCGATGTTGCCTGGTAAAAAACGCATTAAGTTCGCCATTTGTACACGTGTGCAATGAGCTTTTATAAACAAATATTCATTTTATTAAATCTTTCGTAACATTTGACAGTTCATATTATTTTCCCGCCGTCCGCCATCTTTAGTGAGTTACGCCGTAGACTGCGAAGAAACGTGCACTGTTTCTTGTGCTGACCTTTGCGATTTAGCGCGGTCGTTCTAGAATATAATGGCCAATGAGTCTGACCGTAGATCAATGGTTGGTCTTGGCGTTCTGCAAATAAGTTGTGCGATCAAAGCACAATGCCATCTACCTCGCGGGATTTGTACAAGTTGAAGAAGATCGTAAGATAATATATAAAAGTTACAAAACTGCAACAGTGGTAGAGTCCGCAACAATAACAACTGTTGTACGAATGGCGCTCGACCGGCGAAATACCACCTCATTGAAGACAGGCGTCAAGTAGAAGATTCCTGCGTTTCGTCTGAGGAGTGAGGTGCCGGAGGCCTAATTTTAGTCCTCTTACCTTTCCCACCCTTTTCTAATTAGGAAGGGATGGGAAGAGAGAGATTGCAGAAAGTAATGTTTATTTTTCTGTCCATCCCCTTCTCTGTCTATTAAAGGTAGGCAACGCATCTGCAACTCGCAAATGCTTGTTGCAGATGTCTAGCCAACTTCTTGTATAAAAAAAGAGAAAAGGTATATATACATATATACCTTAACGGTTAATTTAACCCTTTAGATATATTTGAGTAAGATACATCATCGATATGAACCAAAGTTACAGATTACGAGTCTGACACGTCATTTTAATTTAAATTAGACTTATGTTTTTTTTTATCTTGATCAATCTTCTTTTCGTTTACATGTTTTCTGAATAAACGTATTTATCATGATACTACAGTAAAATTAAATACGTTCAATATGTTAAAAAAACTTCAAATAAATCAGAAATCAAGGGATTAAATAAATACAATATACGAATTCAACTGAAGACCAAATTCCAAAGACGAAGCGGCCCAGACTTAAGACGAATCCCTTTCTTCAAAAAAATTAGAAAATTATTTATTGTTATTTTTAGTTTTTATTTTATTTGAGCATATTTTTTACACAACAATCAATTTGTAAAATGAATATTATTGTACTAAGTCCAGTTTAGTTGCAGTTGTTAATGTTGTAGTTTTGTAATGTGCTCTAACGCATCGTCCCCTATCGCTTCCTGGTCCGATCGATAACCACCCTCGAAGTTCAACAAACTCAACAGATGCGCCTGCTGCCTGTTGCCTGCTCACCCCACAACGTGCGCCGTAATTACAGCAGACGGCGGGTGAAGTCGCTCGTGACGGCTTTCGGGGAAAATTTAGAATTGCTGCTGGCAACATTGGCGTAGATGTCAGAAAACGCACTGTTTTTCTTTTGTTTTTAAATGTGCTATTTTATTATTTTCGGTCAAATATCTGGTCGAAGATAATCGATAAAATAGCACCCACTGTTTTTACTGATCAGAATAATTTTATATATTCAGTAAATGTCTTAACTAAACAATTTCTATAGTAGATATAAAAAATTTCAATTTAGGTGTGCAAAATAAAATTAGTAAAAATGGTTGCATTCGATGTTACGAAGAACATTGTAACTATTTTTCGTTCACAAAATGACATAAAAGGCTAAGTCTATGACAATGTTATTTATTATAATATATAGAAAAAAATCTTACATTTTTTATCTATTCAGGTTTGTCCATGTTGAGAGGTTGAATGAGAGATGAGCGACGAGAAGAATTTATGCTGGAAAAGTGTCCGTAGGAACCCCAAGACAACCCATTCGGCTCGGCGACAAAAGAGAGACCATGCGAAAAGGATATCCTTATTCTTCTATCTCTAAATGTGAGTTTTTTTCCATAAACCATCATTAACCTTTAATTAAATGTCTCGAGAAAAGCCTTA
Source organism: Papilio alexanor hazarajatica (assembly GCA_018246295.1). Lineage (NCBI taxonomy): Eukaryota > Metazoa > Arthropoda > Insecta > Lepidoptera > Papilionidae > Papilio > Papilio alexanor. The sequence continues at coordinate 11,473 of DWLR01003601.1, forward strand.
ATACCCATATTTCGTTTGAAATCATATATATTTCACCCCAAAAACCAATACAAATTTGGCAGATACATTCTAAATAATAATTAATAAAATAATTTTAAGTCATTACAAAATTGCTTTAAAGCATTTACGAAAAATTTACTTGTACTTGCACAAAATTACAGTTAAAATATATATTAATATCAGTATTGTCATCACCTGATATTTCTTTTGCAGACAGACCACTTCTTATATTTTCTCTTACTGTAATTATTAAAATTATTTTTTCAAAATGGCAACATCGCGTGCACAACCCGCCCTCTCAAAATTGCCGCCATTGTTCCCTTTCGACAAAACTTCCTTCGGAAATTGAGACTTCGAGATAGACTTTCGAGGAATTACAATAAAAGACACGATTATTATATAATATTATCTTCAATAAAAGCAACATTGTTGCTAAGAGCAACGTTAAATCTTAAATATTCATCTGTTTTCTTTCCTTTCGTCACACACGTTGTTACCGTCGTAACTTTTAAACCAGGGGTCGGCAACAAGCGGACCGCAAAAGGCCGAAACCGCCGAAGTTACATTGTTAAATTGACCTAAATATTAATTTAAATAATATTTCCTTACTGACTAGCCCAATTAATTTTTTTTCATACATTCGAAAGTCCTTTACGTTTTTCGACTGTATATATGTAACCTTACTTAAAATATTTTGCCGACCAATGTTTTAAACTATTTGTCCAAATTACTTAGTGTGAAAGACGAAATTTAGATATCATAACATCATAAAACTATTGACATAATTTTATACAATAATCCTATAAAATAGCCAATTCTATTTTAAGTGTACATGGCTTTCATTTTATCAATTTCAGAAAATATTCTTTTCTACGAAAATCTCATTTATGATCGAGTATTTTTTTTACACAAAATCGATTAATTTTTAATCAACATCCCCTTTGACCAGTGCAAAAAAATCCTTGATATCAAGAGACCTAATTTCCCCAATCTAACAAATGACAATAAATTTTATGTTATCTGTGAAAACAATAGAAATATATTCGCCGTCCCTATTCATTGGGGAGATTAGATTGCGCATTGTGATATTAGGGTGTAATCACACCTGCCTTATTTGACTGCGAATTTATAATAAAGGATTTTAGTTCATAAACCCATTGCGTTACGGTTCAATATTTTTTTATATATGTTGTTTTTTTTTTTGCGGTTTCCTATCGATCCACTTCAGCAACAGTGCATTCGTGCTTCGTTGTTGAAAGCGAGAGCGTGGGTTGCCGCATCGAAAATTTATCGATCACATCAACTTGTGGATTATACCAAAACTTATATTGTTCTCGTGTTTACGGAAAGCTATTAGAAATATTTTGGAAAAATCTCCCTTGACTTTAATTCAGTTTATATTGTGAAATTTTCAATATAATCTATAATGTAATAAAAAGGTACATTAATATCGAGACGGGCATAGACAAAAAACCGTAGACAATCGGGGAACGGGTTTGTAAGTCGAGTAATGGTAGGCCTCGGAGCTGTTAAAAAGAGAAAGAAAGGTAGTAACACTAGATAGGTAATATATCCTTAATGGATCAGTAGTTAAAACGTACGGCCTTCAAAGAGAAAGGATTGAGTTTAATGCGACGACCAACTTAGCAATTTTTTCCTCTATTTATACAGCTATAAATAACAAATGTAGGATATATGGGATAGTAGACGCAAGATACGACTGACCGGTTGGCGCAGTGGCAAGACACTTGCCTGTCGCGCCACAGGTCGTGGGTTCGATTCCCACCCAAGACAA
>DWLR01003602.1:0-13266 GCA_018246295.1 Papilio alexanor hazarajatica
TTACTAATACTTAAAAAATTGTTTTTATACTTTTTACCTTAAAACTAATTTAAATGTTTGTCCGTAATGTAATATTGAAACTGCACTTGTGTAATGGGATTTATAATGTTTTTCTAACAAATGATAAATCGTTGGAACATAATGTTGTCCTATTTATTGTTTAATTGCAAAATAAAAACGATTGCGGTGAAGTATCTTACATAATGTCAAGGACCGTTGGCAGTGTTTTTAATTATCTCACCACCACTGTAATATATATATATAAAGTATATCTGACAAATTAAGTGTACGCAATATATACATTATTACTGGAACCGCCGATGGAGCCGAAAATCCTTGAATGGCGGCCACGTACATGTTGGCGCAGCGTATACAGGCCTCCCACACGATTATCCGGTCGTGATTGCGGGACTCTATAAAAGCAGATGACCGATCTATGTCTACGATGACCAGTCTATCAATGGGGAGGCCATACATCCAGCAGTGGATGATCACAGGCTGAAACAACAACGACGCATTTTTGTTGCCTGTCCCATTTTAATTGCGTAAATTTCCAAAAGATCGTTCATCGCTTGGTTGAAACACTAAATGGATAAATAATTTATGCCCTCTTCGTTCCGACCACAACAGCTCTCGTAAAATTGGGTTTGGTATAATGGAATAAATGGAAATGAATTTTAAAACAGTATACCATTTTTTTGTTCAAAAATAAAAGACAGTAGTCCGTTCAATATAATATAAATATATATATATGTTTATTAATCTCAATGGTTGTTGTTTCCTCTTGCTTTGAACTTATTAGGGTGTCAATTATTTTACTTCTTCCAAATGTCTGTCATATGTTACAGTGCCAATGTTTACACTTTTTATTTCATCTTTACTGGAATGTGCGTTTTCCTGTCAAATATTAAGATATATTGAAACAACATTTGCTTTAAGATGACTGACTATATGTCTACGTATTTTTCTTTATTTTAATCGTATGCAGAGTACATCACACAGGTCATTCATGAGGTGAAATAGATGAAGGAACATTCATAGTAACCCAAGCAAAGCGGATACGACGGAATGACAAGCAATATCGGCAAAAGCATGGATGCGTCTCGGGAAAGGCGTTTTTTTTAGTATTTTGGTCGATTTAAAAAGGTAAAAATAATAACATTTACCTGTGGTGCTTCACTTGCCTCTACTTTGGCTGGTTGATTAGGATTAAGCCAGGGATCGGCGAGTATCTGTGGGATCTTGACGCGCATTTTTAATGGCGACAGGATCTTCGTAATCAATTTGCGACAATCGGCAGACACTTTCGGTTCCCGCGGGAAGGATACTTTGTTTTGTACCTGCTGTAATCATGCCATTAAAAATATATACTTTAAATGAAAACCGAACAAAATAAAAGGATGTTAAAATGTAACAGATACAAGAAAAATAGACATGTTCATGGACACAAATGCTTGTTCTGGGTGGGAATAGAACCCACGACCAGCCTTGTGAAAAGCAAGTATCTCACCAACTGCGCCAACCGGTCCGTCATATATATATATATATATATACTGTTACATTGTCATAACATATAATCATCTAAAATAGATTTTTTTGTAGCAAAATTCTTTTTCATCTATTCATCAATAGCAAAAAGCAAGGTTAATATTTAATTCTTGGTACAGCAAGCCAGATTTGGAACAACTAAGAAGTTTTTTTAGCCTCTTGTTACGCTAGAGATACGACTTTATTTCTGGAATCAGTATTATTTTTACCAGCATTTAATGGCTTTTTTATAATGTTGAGACGTGACGTGCTCGGCGATGCAGGAAATTGTTATCGGGAAAAGTCAATTAAAACGTGCATATATCGTGGTAAACTTTCAACGTGCGTATGAGTCTGTGAGTATATGTGTGTGTGTGTGTGTGTGTGTGTGTGTGGCGAGAATGAAAAAAACGTGAACATCAAACAAATACATTTACAATTAAATATATAAGATAAAAAAGAGAAAACCACTTAGCCCATAGAGGTGGACAGAAATTACAAATCTCCATTTCAATCGCTTATTCAAGATTCATTTTGTATGTTACGAATACACGGTCGTTAGTTATGGTTTCTAATACCTACTGCAATGTACATTGCATTTGTTTTTCTACATGTGTAATTAAAGAAAAAAATAAATAAAAATAAGTATTACTTTATTCGACATATTTTTACAGACATACGGTTCAAATGGATTTTTATGATAGGTAGTGAATACCTGCACAGCAAATTATGTGCAAAAATAAAGTCTGCAATATTACTTTTATTATATACTGCATGTGCTAGTTTTTCATAACAAAAAATCTAAAAAAAAGCTACGAGCAGACGTTGTTATTTCTAAAATCGAAACGAATTTTAAATTTTTACAGCGACAAGGTACACGTTTATACGTCTCTAGAATAACAATGGTCTCTAAAAGAAATATTTCAAAAACGAAACCATTCCCATGAAAATCAAAAGTAAATTATACATTGCATTCTGCTATGCTTACATGCCACCTATGAGTGTCACGAATTGCTGTGAATAAAAATAAACAAAAAGGTATAAATTGCCAACGTTATATGGAGCGAAGAATAAAGCTACGAGACCCGTGGGTCATTTCAAGAATAAGGGAAGAAACGGAAATAAGCAGATTTACAATAAATATGCAACTGAACCGAAAGCACAATGAGGACAAACAGGAAAAAATGGACTAAATACATAGCGAAATAATATTCCAAAAACAGGAAAAGAGGATGTGACGAAAATGGAGTAGGTTATCTCGCAACTGGAAAGTGTAGAAGGATCTAGGGAGGCCTGTGTCGAAGTGTTCTTCGACCCGACAAGCAACTGGACGCAAAAAATAATTTTGTTCATTAAAATTATACTACGCAGTTTGTATTTTATTTATACCACTTAAGTTGAAATGTAATGGTCTGTGTATCGTTATAAGCATGTTTGAAATTTAATAAAATGTCGTAAACAGAGAGACTTGAATGCAGTTTAAATATTTAACTTTCGGTTAATTACTTTTAAAAACAAAAACGTCAATATTATTGTAAGTAGATATCTGACGAATAACGTTAGTGAAGTCACGCCAAGATCTGTCCGTGATAAGAAATCACAATTTACTATATGAATGTAGTATTTCTTTTGTATTTATTTTAACAATCTGAATTTAAAATTTTGTTTGAAACTTACTTATTTTTATGAATATTTTAAACACAAAAATTAGTGTTTAATCTCGTTCATGGAGGATAATTTTATCGTTTAATTTATTTCAATGATTAACCAGATTTCATAGAAGGAAAACAATGTTTAATTCTTTAACACAATTCACTATTATTCTCTTGATCACAACTCATTTAATACCAAAAATATAATAATAATTTATGTAGTTTTGGAAAATATGAAACTAGTTATTTGTAGCGCTAAAATCTATCGAATATGGAAGTTATGGTGTAAGGTTGAGATAATATAATCACTTTATTAGGTAACAAATGATCAAGCGGATTACTTAATGTAAAGTAACATCACATACCTATCATGAGGTATCTACTTGTACCTGTCCACTGCTAGATTTAGACCAATACACAGCATACCGTCCTCCACTTTCTTCGAAGGCGCCCTTCATTACTTTTACCCACCACTAGCCATAAACATCAGATCGGCAGATCCAGTAGTTCCCTGCTTAAAAAAAAGCTTAAACCCTTTTTGTCGAAACCTCTAGACCCAAATCAATCCTGGATCGCTACTATCAAAGCGCTTAGCTATGTTACTATCATCGCTATTAAAACAACTAGTTATATTAGAAATGCTCAAAGGATTATGTGCCTCCTAAGTAACTACAAATAATTATGTATTTTTAAATGAACTTATACGACAAAGTAAATTACGGAAATATACGAAGAGCGGTATCAGATAAAAAGCAATAGCAAATGGCTAGACTATTTTTTTACGATCTCTCGTCGTTTAGCTTTGAGTTTTACGACATAAAAACTTTATATTGCTTGCTAAAAACACTGGAAAATAGACTGATGATACGACATTAATAATTTCTTCCGAACATTTTCGACTACGGCGGTATCTTATTAAATGATATTACATAGTGTATACATGTTAAGGTCAAAGTTATAAATTGGTAATTGTTTATAATGCCCGGGCTTATCTTTAGTCACTCTGGTCATATATATTATTTGTTAATTAGCAGTATATTTATTGGAAAAGGAAAAATACAAGTTTTTACTTAAATCGAATTGGAAACGCGTAACGTATGTAACTGCAAGGCTCGTTAAAAACTAATCTACGAGGTCATCGTCTTGCAAATTACAACAACACCATTCAAATAACATTGCTTAAGTGCAATGATTGATTACGTGAAATAATGCGGTAATAAGGAATACGATAAAAATGCAAAAAGACGCAAATACATTGTTTAATGCCCATGTTGGGTTTTTATATTTGAATCGCTAAACTTTAATAAACTTCGCCCATGTTCGACTGAAACACTGATAAACGAAATCTAGAAAATTATACAGAGTTAATTAGACAGAACGCAAAAATGGCATGAAACTGCATAAAACAGCTTAATTCTTGTATGTTGCAAAAATTCTTAAAATCATTGGAGGTATAAAAAAAAATTATGGTATCTCACCTTAAGAAGTTGCGTGTAATTGGTATCATCGAAAGGCAGACGTCCGTATACAATAGCGTAGAGCACAACCCCCATACTCCAGATGTCGGAGTCTTGAGGCCTGTATGGAACTCCCTTGAGGATCTCTGGTGAAGCGTAAGCGTAGCTGCCACAGAAGGTTTCGCTTAATGCATAAACGCCATTCTTTGGCTTCATGTGACCTCGGGCGAAACCAAAGTCTGACAATTTGATATTCAGACTGTGATCCATTAGTAGATTTTCACACTTAATATCCCTGTGGTTAGAGAAATAAGAATAAGAGATGATTGCAACTAATAAACTATGGCTTGTGTATATTGTGTTATCCTCACGATCAATTGATATAATGACCGAGTGGTGGCTCGCCTCCAAATTCTCGAATTGAATACTAGATTGTGCGTATTTAATGATTTGCAGCAAGTATTCCAAGATGTCACGAATTCCACTAATTACTATTTAAGAACATAAGTCTTTGGTGGCTGGGTAATAATGACTTCTACAAAACTTGACGAACGTACCACAATATTACGGTACTTTTTTAAACACGGTTTAAAGAAATTGATACACACCGGTGAACAACGCCTCTGTCGTGGCAGTAGTCTACAGCCTCCACCAGCTGTCGGAACCAGCGCCGACCGCGAACTTCATCGATATGCTGATCCTTTCGTATTATGTCCAGTAGACTCCCGTTCTCAGCGTACTCCATTACAATGTACACTCTAAACAAATACACCAAGTAAATGAGCTAAGATCGTCAATACTATGCTTGGAGTTAAAGCAACAAACAAACAGCACATTATACAGCGTAACAGTTTTAAATAAGTTATTAAGGTTGCTACCTTGTTGCTACATGGAGTAGCTATTATAGAAACCAATATACTAAAATTATTTACGTTACCATACTATTTGAAGATTTTGACTTTGGAAAGAAGAAGCAAAAAAATTAAGGTCGCACAGTTGTCGCTCATAACTCTAGCACATATTATTTGAGAATAAGTGCATGAAATGAGTATACTAATTGTTCACGGGAGGTTGCATTCATTGGTCTTTTCAGCTGTTTTCTCAAGGTAAAAATAATATCTTATCAGCTTCAATGTACGTATAAATTATTTCGAAATAAATTAAAAGTAAAATGGCTTCATGAAACGGGCAGTTAAAGTTTACTTGGCCTAGTACTGAGTCGAGTGCGCATTACTACTGCGACTTCTATTATTACGTTTGTAAAGAGTAAAAGTTCTCGACCTGTGAGTGGTTTCGATAGCTTGTAGGAAACGTATTAAATTTTCATGCTTTAAGCCTTTCACAACTTCTATTTCCCTCGGCAGGAACTTTTTCAGGTAGTCGCCGGGTGCTTGGAACTTGCTTATTATTTTTATTGCCACTTGACAATTGTGTCTGTCGCTTGATGCTACCTGCGACATTAAAACTTGACTTGTTTGGTTCACCGAAAGTCCGAAGTATCAGTTAATGTCAAAACTAAGGTGACATATATTATAAAGTGGGTGTAAATGGTCATTCTGGCACAGAAGCACCTGACCATTAACATCTAGTCACTAAACATCCATCTATCAAGACTATATCATCGGACAGAAGCTGCCCATATATACATACATAAAATACATGTAATATAACTTAAGAAAGATGATTACTATAAGCATTAAGGAAGAAATAATGCTTTATTTTCCGTAATTGGTTCTAGGGTTCTTATTTCTTATTATTTGGACCACAGCAATATTATTCTGCTATGTCACGTTGGTATTTCGTAAAAGTATGTTACTGATCAAGTCGACCCGTTTTAATATAATTAGTACAAGCGTGGCTCTTAATCCTAATAGGATATTGTCGATTCCCTCTGTTTCTGCCTCGAGAGCACGCGATCGGCCATCGCCATGAGTACACAAGAAATTAAAATAGCAATATAATAAGGATTGTGAAAATTTTAATCCTTAGTGTAAATATAAAAACGAAAAGAAATACGGCGCAGTAAATGTTTATTTAGTACGATGCAATAATGGCATACGAGCGGGTTATCTGATTTCAAGTAATTACTACTGATTCAACTAGTTATTCCTACCTAGTAAAGTAATACCTAATAATTACGCCGCAGGTCTTGGTTCTTTTGTAATTAGAAGTATTACTCAGACAGTACTTCAAGGAACTTAGGTCTGCTTTCCTTCCAAGACTTTGGGATTGTAGTACAATAAATATATAAAAAAAACAACTGTGTTGTTAATTTAATGAGGCTTAAAATAGTACATAAGCTCAGGCTTCAATAATTATCTACATAAACAATTTATATTTCTCACATGCTCGTAAATTTTTTCAAATTACGAAAAATAATAATCACAGATACAGTCATTAATTTTCCGAAATCATGACTAGCAGAATTATGTTATAAGTTACTCATAACGATAATCAGCTGTTAATTCAAATTTATTTTATGTAAATTTAAATTAAAGCGCAAACCAGACGGTTACCTTTACTGTTGCATACGATCCAGAACCAATGGTTCTTCCTAACACATATCCGTGAGTTTCTAGTACTGTTAATTTTCTGTCAGCTTTGGCCTCGACCCCACTATGTACGGTCGCCGTAGGCTCTGTAGACATCTCGCCCAGTACATTTTTATCCGCTCTCACATCGGGCCCTGGCATATCACAGAAGTAATTTTATAAGTTTTGATAAACCTTTCTTGCAGTCACATTATATATAATTTAGCCACATAATATTTATTTTTCATATATTTTTTTCCAAAATAGATTCATGATGACATTTTTTTCTTAAAGGATGTTATTATGATTGACGTAAACATATTTTTCAGATTTATTGGTTACGATTTCAGAGACAAAAATAAACAGGCAGTATTAAAAACATGACCTTAATTAACTAAATGAGTATATATCATTATTGACACACATTCATGATGATAACTACTGAAAAAGTACTGAGAAAGTAAAAGTAATCGTGAGATTTCTGTATAATTTTCTACACGGTGGCAATTTTAATATAATTTTAATAAGGATTCTGTAAGATTCTTGAAATTATTACAGAGAACTGTTTGATGACAATCTTTCTAAAAGTAATGGATTGATAAAGAGTTAGCCAATTTAAATTCTTAATATTTTCTTCAATACCATTGTTACAATAATTATTTTCCGTTTATTTTTAGTTATGTATAATGTTATGCCAATGATTTTTTTTACATTATCTTAAAATGATTTGGAAAAGAAGTTGATAATATCTAAAATAAAATATTACAGTTCTAAGGATGATATGAAGCAATTATCCGAAAATATGAAGCGTAACATTTGACAGCTGTCAAAGTGGGAAGCCAATATGGTGGCATAACAAAAACAAAAATATATATTTAAATTTTAATGACTGAAAAGTTATTTCATGGTTGTTATTATCTTTTGTAATTTTAAATATACAACTGTTGATATATTCTACAATAAATACGGTGCCTTCCGTGAACATTCAGTTGCAATCTTGTGTCTTAACTGTAGTGTACAAGTGCTACAAAAATTATAAAAAGTTTTAATCACGTAAACATTACTAGGGGACCGGAGATACACAGAAAAGTACGTAATTCGTAGTGTGCATGTCGTAGTTGTATTAAAGTATTTCAAATTTTGTTTTAATGACAGTATTAGTACGTTTATGCATGAGGTTTTTGATTTAACACTTTGTTTTTTTTTAAATTATTTTTGTTTTTTGCACAAAATAGGTGACAAATATTGTATTTTGCACTTAAAATGCAATTGGCATGAAATTTTCTAATTGCTTCAAACTAAATGTGAATGTTGAATCTACTTAAAAGTATGACTTAGTGAAAATGGTTATAACAATGGTTATATTTACAATAACATTTTCTTCTTAAAATGATCTCTGCCAGAAAATTTAACAGTGGTAGAGCCCAGAGTTGTAGTAGTACAGTTTTCTGCATTTCGTCTAATGAATGATAAGGAGAATAGGGCTAGAATTGGGCCTTTGGCACCAAAGGCCCAATTCTAGCCCTATTCTCCTCCCATCCTTTTCTAATAAGGAAAGGTTGGGAAGGAGAGGTACTGAGGACCATAAAAACTGTAGCCAAAACTAATTATAGTATGGACTACAGTAGAGTATAGTACATTTGGAAGAGTAGTACATACTGCGCCGACCCTATATAGGAGGAAAAAAGGCAGGTAGATGATGTTGAATTACTACCTTTATAAAAAAAATTGCATATTATTTTTGCCATCAATAACAATTATCAAATAGACCAAACTTCAATAGCAAGGATTCTAAATTCTACCATACTGAGTAACATAAATAATTAATTAACATTATAAAATAAACCACGGACTTACTAAATACAAATTAGTTCTTCATTTGTGCACCAATAAAAGTCAGTAGGGTTTTTTAATTAAACACTCAAATCAAATATTTAGATAATATTGAAAATGCATGCATGTTCTTGACAACATATTATAGGGTGGTATACCTTATTTTGGCATCTCCTCCAAATATTTATCTTTAAATTAACAAAACTTTATAAACAAATATAATGTACATTTTAAAATGTATTAAGAAGGTTCATTTACTACTATTATGTTGCATTAATAACTATTTTTTGTTGATTGGTTATAGACAATATTCCACAATTTAAGAATGCAGGAGTTCTAAGAGAGCCAGTAAGATTGCCTGCGAATTGATGATTTTTTTTAGGTTTGTTCGGTCGACCGTTTATGTTTTTTTTATATTTATATATATTTTTGTTTTCATGAAAGTTATTTGCCATTATAAGTGGCAAGGCATTGTTTCACCAATGTTTGTTGATAAACAAAACCAACATTGTTTAACTATGACAGAGACAGCAGCAGTAACAATTCTTATACAAAGAAGGTTCAACTTTTCAATTACAACAAACTCACAAAAAATATGCATGAATTAGAGGCCTTTGTAATTTTATATTTCATCTTTTCCTCTTGCTCACATTAACTACTCCCTCTGAAATACTGGCAACACCATAACTATTGTGATTGTTATGGTTGTTGTCAAGAAATGGTGTACATATAACTTTAGATGAGGTATTTTCTGAGCCCTTGTTATTGGTGAGATTAGAAAATGTAATAAACATGATTGTGATGTTGATAATGTGTAAAAATAATGAAGTGAATGATCTAAAAGTTTGTTCTGTTATATGAAAAGTTTATTTCAAAAAAAGAAAGAGAGTCTCTTACTTATCAAATTTAGGTTATTAACACACGCTAAGTCAATTACTAACTCAACTCAAAGTGTGGCTTGAAAGACAATGTTGTGACTACATTGTGTAAGGTATGGTTAGGACATGTTTAAGGGATGAATGAAGAGAGAGTCGAGACTAATCTCTGTTGCACAAGTGAGTGTCTATGTTGGCAGGGACATCCCAGAAAAAACTTATACCAATCAGATAAGTGACATACAAAAGAAAGGCGATAAAAGGAGTACCTATTACACTCGAAATGGTAATCCGTGGTCTGCCTACTCCTCTGGGTTACGGGCGTAAATGTTAGGTTATTTGAATATTAGTGCTACCAAATGACCCCTGTTTGTTTCATCGCGTATTCATTTTAACAAAAGAAAGTCACGTAGTTGTCATGATCACGAATGGTTGTAAATTCTCACATATCAAAAACAGACAATGTCGATGTCTCATGTTACGTTGGCCCACGGCTCATGTCGGCTGTTAAATGCTAACGTAAATAACGTCCAATAGAACTTGCGCAGTGCACCAAACCTACGCACGTACGATGCCTGCACTATAATTTTCAAATTTACCTTCGTTCAAATAATGCAAAATACGAGTACAACGGTAAAAAAAAATTGAAACTAATTCTATGGAGCGTCAGTATATTTACGTACGTTCGTAATTTAAATTAAACTAGAAGCGCTTGAAATAAAATAATTTTATAACTTAATAAATTATAAAAATTTAGTCACATATATTATTTTTATTAATTATAACAAGAAAAAAGTAAATCAATTGACAAAAAGAGGAATTTTTCAATAAATATAAAGATATGGTTGCCAGTTAAGGTAAACACTAGGCTTTTATTACTTTACTCTTGTATTGTTAAATTAAGTTGTGTGAATCTATTTTCCGTTAGAGCTTATTTCAATAGGTTGTCATATAGTTGAGAATTCCTTGGTGCAATGCGCTCTAACATTTTCGAAAATCTTCTCCTCGATGACAAGCGAATAGACATAATTGCTATCAATATCTGTCCTGTTTTTCTTAACAAGTCGTGAAAGGGTCTTGAATTGTAGGCAAGACTTCTCGTACCAGCTTTTTAGGAATCGATTTGAAATCTCAAGATTTACTTTACATAAACCGACAAATTCAAAGTACTTGAATATTGTTGATCTTTGTTGGCCAATTTAGTTTTCTTTTTGTTATGTGTCCTTGACCGAATATTTTCGAGGTAGGTAAGGTAATAAGAGCTTATTAGGACTAGTATGTGGTAGTCGTATTTACTTTTGATAACATTACAGCTATTTAGCTTATAGCTGCGAAACAAAAATAGGTAAATCAATTGAAAAAAAAGTTCTTATAGATTTTGTTTCTATCTGTGAAAATTTATTTACGACTCTAAGAAGTATATATTACTTACTCTTTGTGACGTCTAACCCTAAAGTCTAATCCCCAAACACAATACAGTTCCCTTTAATTACATTTGCAAATAATTTATTATTCAGTAAATGTCAATTGTTTATAAGATAAAAGAAAATATTTTAAATGATTTTAGCGTAAAGTTATTAATTTACCAACAAATAACAGCGGAAAGGCTCAACTTTTCATTTTGGTTGAACGGCAAAGGGCCGCCTGGCGCGGTCGCGGGCCGGCGCTAGTGAATAATGTCTGCACAAACTTGCGCACTGCACCAAAACGCATCCCACGTGTCTGCCGAGCCGAGTTACAATGCCCTCTGGAACTTTCAAATATATTTTCGTGCTCCCTTGTTTAGTTGTTAACAGTAGTAATAACAAGAACGTTTTAATTCCTCTACACTATTGTTTTAAAAGTATTTATAAACAGTTAATCAAACAATCTGACCATTTAAAACGTTCTTGTCTGAATTTGATGGTGGTTAATGGTTATGTCAATGAATGGATTCCCTCGATGTCGTTATTTTTCACTTACATCGCTTGCATTTACTCTCATGAACATCTAGTACTCATATATTCATCAGATTCTTCTGGTTTTTTAATTAGGTAATCGTTTCTCCTGATTGAGACTGTTATGATTTTCATCGAGACGTCGTTATTCGTCCGTTTAGCGATGTGTCTATTTAAGCTGGTTTTTTTAGCTACAAAAGAACTTTGGTAGATATAGATTCTATATAGTTACGAACTTAAAAATGATTAGTTTACTTTATACGTGAAGTGATATAGCATTAAAAATGTAAATTTATTTAACAACAAGCTAAGGGGGGAAACTTTTATGCGGCCGGTAACCGTTACTGTGAGCGTCACCTCAAATAAACAAGAATTATCTCTCAGGCTGATTGGAATGCATTGCTCATTTCATTATCTTGTTTACCCACGGTAAAAATGCGAACAACTCTCGACAAGAATGCGTTAAACGCGTTGGTTGTTTAAAAAGTAAAAATACTTTATTATTTGAATCGAGCTGAACGAAGATTGTTATCAAAATACAATATCTTATTCTATTCTGTTCATTCTTTTCGAGAAGGCCATAATCGGACGGTCGAATCTAAGGTACCTAATTGGGTCGATCTACTCCTTAAATTATAGCTTTATATGAAAAAAGCCTGGTTAGTAGCTAATGTGGTTTGGAGATAAAAAAAATTAACAGTAAAGCAGCAGTAAAACATTTTTTTACAGGTTTTATATTTGTCGATTGCCCATAATATCGATATTGCGAGTACAAATTTGTGATATGTAGGGACTATATATTGTATTCATTTACATTCAAATCATTCATTGCATCGACATATTAATTGAATTAAGGATCAAGCCGTTCTAGATATGGTGCCAACTCTGCGAATAACTGCTATACTGGCACGCGATAGGCACGTAGCGGTTCGTAAGTGCAATACATAAGTACGTAGCCTGTACTTAAATTAGTGCTCTTTTAAATATATTTTCTGTATTTTTAGTCTTTTTTCCCCCAAAATAAAATGCATATACATGTTCAAAAAAAGTAATGATTATTTTATGTACATCATGCTTATAAATACTCGTATTATATTGAACTAGCTGTTGTTTGCGACTCAATAAAAACTGCATTCGTTTCGCAAAATGTATAAAAACTTTATTTTGTGCTTTTTGTACACAAGCTCATATGAATATATATCTAATTTTGCTCATTAGTGAATCGGCATCTTGTTTTGTTTAAAGTACATTTCAAATTATTTTTACTCTCACAGAGATTTTCCAACGAAATGAAGAGAGAAAACCCAATACGTGTAATTTATAATATGTACTTGAAAATAAAATAGTATTCTTGTTTTTTAAATAGCGTTTTTTGCCGTAAAGTTTTAAAGCTGGTGTACGATTGGTAATACGATTGATAGTGATTGAGACCATCATATTTTAGACAATGTAAT
>DWLR01003603.1:0-13263 GCA_018246295.1 Papilio alexanor hazarajatica
CATACGCCTTGAACGTGAAACAGCTGCCATTGTGTCGCGCTGACAAAATCTCGCCAATCATCTCGTTATCAAAAAATAAACATAGGGACAACTATTCGCTGCACAAATACTGGCAAATTATCACTGAATTATGTAAAGAAGCGTCAATTACAACCGAAATCTTAGTATTTTTTCAAACAATTGGTTAAATGTCACACAAAAGTAAAGAATACCTAAATAAAGATTTCATGTTTATACAAATATTTTTGACACCTCCCACGAACCAACACCATTACTCCCAAACGCAAGGAGCAGAAAGGAAAAGCTTAATACCAACCTATAGATGGTTTTCGAGTATCATAGTAGTCAACTGCCAATCGATGACGAAATTCTCTTACAGTACAATATAAATTAAAAGGCCAGACAAAAACTTACTACCGTAGTACTTACTTAATTTAGAATGTCAACAATATTATATTATATAACGTATTAGAAAGGAAACGAAAATAGCATAAAAGAAATTACAAATTAAGCACAATAACAAGTAAGTACAACACGATAGTTACTGGGCTCGAATGTATTCATTAATCACTTTTTAGTTTGCTTTTCCAGATATTTTTGCCAAGACATTCATTTCTTTGAGTTCGTGTGCATTAAATATTCGTGGCACTAAATACCACCGCGTATTAACTAACGGCCATCTTTACTATTTGTATGTAATATGTTTCGTTTTAGGTTATTGTTATTAACAATATGAGGTTTAGCAATTCTCAATGCTGCTAAGTACAGGAAATTGATTGTATAATAAAAGATATATAAATAAAGTAATAGAAGACTTTAAGACTATATTCTCTTTAATAAATTCTTAAGTTATATACATACACATGTACCCTGTTGCGCTCAAGATTAATAAATGGTTTTTAGATCTACGATGCACACATTTATTAAAATATCTATTCTTAATATTTGAAAACAAAAATAATTTTAGTGTGTTGTTTTATAATTGGCGTATATAATATTTATGTAAATACAAAATGAGTATAACACTCAACTTTTCGGGTCGGCGTTAAACAGCTAATAGGTCGTATATTGTAAAGAGGATTAAAATAAACGGTTGCACACTAAAAAGAAAATATACTAAATAATTTACAAAGCATTTAGATTTAAGATTAGGAACGTGGACAAGGTTTCGCATTATAAACTTCTCAATTCTACAGATTGTGTAACTAATTATACAAATAAAACAACTTTATTTCTATTTCAGTGTAATATCTGAGCAATTACTACTAGGGAAGAAAACTGGCGACTCCGGGTAATATTGCCCCGAATGTGTATTCATTTTATCCGTAGTTTTCAGAATGTTCTGGAGTAAATTTTGTTGTTCCAATAACAATGTATTTAGATGTCTCATCTCCTGATCTATTTTCTTCAGATTGAACGTTGTCTGGTCGATTTTCTCCTGCATACCTCGTAACTCTATATTAAACGCGTGGTCGTTACCTTGAGATTCCTTCTTAAACTTTGAAGAATATTTATTGTTGTATAAAATTTCTTTCACGGATCTCCCGGCTTTTACTTTGTTTATCTGCGCCAATTCGTACGCGGCCATCATTATATCCGTCGGCAATCTCTTTTCTCTCGGGTTCAATGGTTTTACACTTAATATGACTTTACCAGCTTCGGGTGAAACAAGGGCTGTTCTATATACATACTTATGAAGACATTTAGGTAGTAGGGCGCTGAATAAACCCATTTCGACAAAGAGAATTAACTTCGTCTGTCGCACTAGCTTGGACAATCCTGCTGTCTTCCTTAGACCTTGGATATCATGAACCGCTATACCAACCAGCAGGTTCATTAATATTATAGTAACAAACATGAGAAAAAGAATAAATATAAGTTGTGCTGATAATTCGAAAATCAAGGGCGGGTCATCCTGCATTGGATCATTAATTAAAATGTTTAAATTTAACTCACCCACCATCATTGACAGTGTACTAATGAAACCCATTAAGGGATTCGAAAACATCTCTTCGTTTGGAAACACAACACAGAAGCATATCGTAAAACCGAGAAGTAAACAAATATAAGCCAACAACAATTTTAAAAATTCTGATAAAACTTTCTGATACATAGCTACATAATCACCAAACATTGGCAGTTGGCCCATTAGCAGCATTAAGTTTGTCCAGGCTCCTAGAACAGCGTATCCACCAACATGATTTTGCCAACCGTAGTCTTTCTGTATGTTATATAGAGAAAATACAGATAACAAAACAAACCATTCCATCAAGTTTTCAAATGTGGTGAAGTACTGGTACATACTCGAGTATCCGGTTATCCCCGTAAGCTTTCTGACAATTTCGAATGCTGTAATAGCGATAAGTATCCATCGTTCAAATTCTATAGGATTGTCTTCCAAAATATCTCCAAGTAATGACTGTTTTTGACACAGTTCATTGGGTACTCCATATTTTTTGGAGTAATTCCCTTTACAAGTCTTGACGACTGCTGTCAAAGCATAAATAGATAAGAATGAAACAAAAAGAAAACAAAAGATTAGTCTCGCTAAATAAAATTTCCTTATTTTTCGCCATTTCATAAACAAAAACGCCGAGCAAAGAGGATGAAGCAAAATGTCTTTTTGTCCTTCATCGATCAAACTGTTTAAATAAGTTATTTCACGTGGATAAGAGAATTTCAACAGTTTCCCGAAATCAAATTCTATTTGCACTTCTTCGTTACTTTCTGTAGGGCGACTAAGAGAAATTCCAGAGTCAAGATTATGTCTTAGTATAGCGAGCGACTTGGGAGTTTTTCGAGCGATAACGCTGAGTGCTGTGTGTCCCTTTTTCGACTTAGAAGTAACATCTGCTCCTAAAAATATCAACGTCTCGACACATTGAGTCAAACCATCCATTGCAGCGAGATGTAATGGTGAGTATCCATATTCGTCCTTCTTATTTACTTGCGCACCCCAACTGACAAGCATGTCTATTATATCACAGGCTCGATCTGAGCGACAAATACTTGCATGAAGTGGTGTTCTTTTGTCGTAATCTTCAGCATTGGGATCGGCGTTACCATCCCTTAACAGAACTTCGACACACTCAAGACTAGAACACCTCGCTGCAAGATGCAGCGCTGTAAATCCTCTATAGTTTTTTGTGTTCGCCTTTGCACCATCTGCCAAAAGTATCTCCACACATTCAGCGTAACCTCTAGCAGCCGCTAAATGTATAGCGGTACATTCCTTGTCTCTTTGTTTAGTAACACCATTTACACTTATTCTAGTTTCTTTCAATAGATATGCTAAACAACGTTGTGAACCAAGTTCCGCTGCTAGATGTAGAGCATTCAAGCCACCTGAAGTGACATATGCAGGATCGACACCTTTTTCTATAAATAGTTCCATACATTCGACTGCATCAGCTCGCACTGCGCAATGGACAAGATTGTCTTCACATCCAGCTCTCTGTACCACTGAATGTAGTGAAGCTCCGTTGGCAATTAATATCTCTGCCACCTCCAAGCAATTTCCAAATGCCGCGCAATGTAGTGGAGTGAAATATTTAGGTGCGAAGTCAACATCGGCGCCACTCGCGATTAAATATGAAACCGATCTGACAGAGCCACTGAACGCTGCCACATGAAGAGCGGTCAGTCCCGCCGGCTCCGAGTAATGAATATCAGCTCCTCCATCTAATATCGCGGGTAATAATTCGTCTCTCGTTAAAAAGGCCGCCCACAACAGAGTTAAATTCACAACGATCTCCGGCGCTGAACTTATGTGTTCCTCTATATTATCAGCAGTTATCAATCCACATTCTACGTCATCAAAGAAACGTCCAGCTCCCAGAGTTAATGCTTTTTCACATAGTCCTCTTCTGACCATCTCTTCAGTCAGCCGGGCTTCTGGGTCTGGTGCCAATACATCGAAGCTGTGGTACATATTAGGCGTATCTTCCGCGGGTGGAGAAGGCCCGACGAATAAATACTCCTTGGCCTTGCCTGGTTCGCGAGCCGACTCCAAAAGATCGATATTTCGTACATGTTTGTAGTTATTTTTAAGGGGGAATTCCTCGGGTTCTCTTGTTCTAGAACTGATGCTGCTAGTGAGTCTGGACCTGGTCGGCGTTTGGGTCGGCGTCTGCAGAGGTGACGGCCACCCCATCTCGCGATAACCGAAGTTGTCCATTGTCGGATCGTAAATGCAAACGGCGCGAGCGTCTGTTTGTTATCTTATCGAGTTTGTTTAACTGGAGTCAAGACAAGTGCGATCTCTGTTTGACGTAGTGATTTATTAAGCTATTTTTTACTTTGGGCAATCATGTTATTAACATCAATTTTATGTATTGAATAAGCTGTACCGTCACGCGATATTATAATCTACCGCGCTTACTGTTATTACGTAAAAAATCGCTATCTATGTTTTTTTTTTTTTTTACGATTTATACTGTATACGTTTGTTATATTTAATTTACGAATATACTGTTTAATTTGAGGGCATTTTACTTCGATTTTTGCAGTGGTATGCCTTAAAAGTGAAATACTTATTTTAATATTATTGAAGGTTGGAGTCAGGCAGTCGGCCGGCCGTAAAACTATAGCCAAAACCAGTTGCAGTACGGTAGAATACCAGTTGTAGTACATTAGAATTCAGGATACATGGAAGAGTAGTACATACTGTGCCGACCCTACGCAAGTGAGAAAAGGGCAGGGAGACGATGAATATTATTGAACAAGCCAACCTTCATCGTTAGACAATTCTATTAAAAGTTTTTGCACACTATGTATACGAGAGCGATGATATAATGTGGAAACTACCAAAATAGATACCATAAGAGATATCTTGTTATCTTAATTAGTAAATATACATATAGGCATCACCGACAACACGCAACGCGGCGCATGCATGCTTTAAACTTCAACAAAAAGTCTCGACAAAATTTGCAATTGTAAAACTATTGACATAAGTCAAGTTACAAAAATGTCTTATTTATGTCTATTGAATGCGACATTTGCCTTTCACTGCGACAGTATGTCAACCCAGTTATAATGACACTGCTCCCGCGCAAATATTTACATCCTCCCCCTCTCTTAAGTTCCTTTAGCATCACAATCACACTTCGCTATCACATTGTCACATCACGTCAACACGCGGTATCATTTGTTGTCCTTTATTTACCTCAATGTGGCAATATATTGTATTTTATTATCTATACTCACTATCAATAAAAGAAGTTGCGCCGGTTGTCCAATGGGGTGGACAGAGATCGGGGTAGATATTTTTTTTTTCAAGACTATTCAAAAAGGTGCAATAAACATCCTGACCAGAATTGTTTAGACAAATTGTTAATGTTTTCAATTCTCGTAATAGTGTTACGCTAAACAAAATCTATGCCCAACTTTATAATATTGCACTTTTCTAACACATCGAAATTCTCACCTAATAATATCTTCTCCGTAATTTGTGCTAAGTCATTGGAATCCAACCCGTTGTCCGCAATAGGCCACTATCGCACACAAACAGGTCACTGGCCCGTCAAACAATTTCTCCCAATGATATTATCTGCGACAGTAATGATACAGACATACTATATTGTATTATTCAAATCAAGTATGCATTACGAACTGACAAGTTACATTTTATTTAATGTTAAAGATTTTTTGTCGTTGGTATATCGTACTCATTTCCTTGATTAAATATGGCTTACTGTGGTACGATCTTAGTATGTAAATGGTTCTGGCTGATGTTGAATAAACCTACATTTACTATCAGCCAAAAGGATTTCTACTGCAGGCCATTGGCTATTTTCACTATCTAAAAATTACCCTTTTAGCAAAAAGTAAAATATTGAACTACATATTTTATAAAGTTAACAAATGAGAGAGAAAAAGTTAAGCAGTTGAGATTTCTTTAGAAAGTTTAATACTGGAATTTTTTTGAAGTCAGGCTTTTTGGATTTTATTTATTTAGAATTTTTTTGCCAACAACAGCTGTCGTAGTCTATTTTATAATCATTTAAAATAGCTGACTGTATCTAAAACGAAATAAAAATAAAGACTGCAATAACAACTAATGGAAAAATCGTTACGAAGTCGTGAACTGTAAACGGGGGCATGCAAAACGAGAAAGTAATAAGCAGTGTCGAAGAAATTGTACCAGTTGAGTCCCTGCCAGACGTAGTCGTACCGACGCGCGCGCAATCTGCCGGAAAATTACAAACATTATGCGCGGCTAATTAACGACTAGAAACGATTTCCTTCATATTTTAATGGGCTTTCATATTAATAAATTTTGAAAGCACGCCTTCATAACAATTTACTTAAAATTAAATTTTTAAACATTTGGGTATAAGATCGGAATTCATGATGCAAAAATTAACACCAAATAGTAAAATAAAATTACTTGACTAATATCCTCAGCTTATTTCGAAGCTGATATAATTTTTTTAAGACAAAATCTCTACTGGGATTATAGTCTAAAGAATTTGTTTCATCATCTACCAATAATGGGTCACTAATTTGGTCAAGGTTGGACGATTCGTCTGACTCAGGGCGATAGGTGAATCTACCTTTAGCAATCGATGTCTATTAACTGATTGTGATTTAATACGGCATGCTGAGTATAAAACGATTCTAACAGTTAAGAGCTGGAGTTTATAGACACAGGCCAGTCTGCATAAATCTATGCCAATAACTTTTTGCCGCAGTATCAGTGTCAAATCCAGGCGTATCGACGTTGCTATCGGGGCCTCGATCGGCGGACATTAAGCGGACGGGTGCGTTGGAGCGCGGAATCGTACCGACGACCATGCACTGACGCCGCGACACCGCGTCAAGGCCAATAACACGACGATCCACTGGCTTCATGGCTAGACTCTCTATTTCATGCCAGAGTCGATTATACGCTTACGCCTGTGTGTGAGAGCCTTTTAACTTATACTTTGACTTGTTATGTTATATAAAATTGCCGATGCTGATTATGAGAATGATCATCATAAGGCCAATGGACTTCTACTGGCCCTTGCCATCTTTAACCTGTAGACTCCTGCAACTTTTACTAGATTATCAGTCCATTTTACACGTAGCATTTTTACGAAACGTCAGTCACTTTGTAATTGCCATTTTGGCGACATTGATAGACGAACTACGTACTCTGAGCATTTCCACCTAAGTATTACAATTCTACGGAGAATCCCGGTCAGCACACAGTGCATGTAAACATTACCTCATTACATAGCTTTAAAAATATTAGCCTAAAATAAAAGCAAGCGCTTTTACTAAGGAATTAATTAAAAAAAAATTCAATTACTTTGTCGCAAATTATCAAGTTTGCAGTATCATTCGTAGTTTATCAAAATATGAAGTACGAAATTAAATTTATATTTGAAAGTTATCGAGAATCAATTATATCATATTTTCTTTGCAGAACCAAATACTTTTTAACCGATTTCAAAAAGGTGGAGATTCTGAATTCACTTCTATTTTTGTTTGTTACCTCAGAACTTCGTAATTTATGAACTGATTTCATTTTTTTTTTGGAAAGGGGACATTCGCAAGTGGTTGCAATTTAGTTTTGAATAAAATTGTACCTTGTGTTTCGGAGATACACCGAGATTAGACATATTGGTAGACCTAAGTGAAGCTCTGTTGCAGTTTTATGGATTTCCGATGAGACTTACCGTGGCTATAATTGACATATATATAACTAGTTGTTGTTCGCGGCTTCGTATGCATTTATTTCTTATTTTCCTCGCTCATTTTTTTTTGTAATTTGATACGCGTCTATTGTCAACAAATATTGTCAACATTACCATAGTAACTAGCAACTAATATTGTAAATTAAGCTTTTTTGTGTTTCTTATCCCTAAGAAAGGGAAGAATTATACAAATTTGATGTCGGTTTTGGTCTTGTTACAAAACGATTAAGGAATATGTCCGTAAACATTTAATTTATCGTATATCTAAAAAGAATTCGATGAATACAAAGATTGAAGCAATTGAAATATAGCAGATAATGAATGTTTATGATACCTTCGGCTTTGTTCCCTTCCAAGGTAATGCAAGCCAGATGTGGCTCCGATATGTATGCGGAAGAACACCGTTACTGTTTCATATAGAATTTATTGACAACCTTAACAAGAATTATATCAGTACCTATACGATTGGACTATCTGTAACCAACGGGAACCCTAAACGTTAGCTGGAGAGTTTAACTAGACGGTTTTAGAACCTGGAGCAGGAAGCCTATCATCGGAAACAAACAATACTTAGTTTAAAACACCAGTAAACTGACTGTACCCCTGTATCAATTCGAATCGAATGACACCCCACTCGTCCGTTCGATCGATCGAACAATGGAGCATATACATATCCGCGAAAAACATTACCCTCGCTTCATACGGACAAAAACCAAAATTATACCTGCAAGCAAAAACGTATTTAAAAAAAAATACCGTCAAACGTTCGTGGTCATTGTGTTTTGATTTAATTAAGTTACAGCCAAATTAGAGTTTTGATTTCATTATGAGGTACGAAGGAATATAAGATCATTACTTTATAAAGAGTTTCATTTCAATATTGTTTTCGTGCAAACAAACAATTGTCAGAGCGCACGGCAAAGTGCGAAAGATATGCGTCTCGTATTTAATGAACTGTGTTAAAACGACATTTCGCTTAGCGCGTGATGAGGTGGGCGGCGTGAAAACAACCACCCGGCAGGCCTCGC
The DNA here is from genome assembly GCA_018246295.1 of Papilio alexanor hazarajatica. Classification (NCBI taxonomy): domain Eukaryota; kingdom Metazoa; phylum Arthropoda; class Insecta; order Lepidoptera; family Papilionidae; genus Papilio; species Papilio alexanor. The sequence continues at coordinate 8,714 of DWLR01003603.1, forward strand.
CTGACATTCACACACTCTATTAATTAATTAGACTTCATTCCATACACATGACCTCAGTTCTTTTAAGTATATTATCGTTTGGTGGAAACCGAAAACAACCAATAAATTAAGTGTTTAATCGCCCCCTTGACATTGGTTGGCCAGAGACGTTGGAAGCTGATCTTTTTTTATTTTCAAGAAAATTTAACAATGTTTTCTTTAAATTACAAACTAGAACATACTTATGCAAAACAATGTTATTACTAAAATTTTATACAATGTTCTAATTAAAACAATATAATTACTTTTTACACTTAAACCCGCATTTGACTTAATCTATATATAAATTTTCGCTATATCTTCGAAACCCAAGGTTCGTTGACATTTAAAATTAAATGGGACCCACTTTCACCTTGCAAATATCCCCTTTCCAAAAAAAATACGGTTCATAAATGACAAAGTTCTGAGGTAACAAACATAAATAAAACAACAATCGAATTGAGAATCTCTTCCTTTTTTGGAGGTAAAAAGCAATGTTAATTCCTCAATATAAAAATATTCCCAAACCATTTCACTTTCTAATTTCTTATCTGATAGAAAAGCGTGTAGACATTCATTAGCAACACAGGACTTCAACCCGACTTAAGCTTGTAATCAAACAATAGCTCTGAATTACAAACAAAAAAAAATCGTCCACACAAAATGCAACACGCTGATTGTAAATCAAATACGTTTATACATCCTGAGCGATCGTAAACATGTTATTTCTGGTTCGTTTACACTCAGATTCCTGCAGCCCCTCAAAGGTGCACTGGCCTTGCGCAGAGCTTTATCATCCGCGCCATAGACTAAATATCTTGCTCTGACGCAGATGTGACGCCCTGCGCCGCATACTAAAATCCCTGTCGCAGATATGTATGGGAGCATTTCAATTCAGACATAATGTGATAAACGATCTTCCTACCTATAGGAATTTATTTAGCTATGTGGAATGTTCATCTGCGCTTTGTAAATCTATTTGCGAAATGTTTACAGATATAATGTTAAAAATGTATTTGTGACTATATCATAATTTGTATGAATGTTGTTTCCTTCTTTTTTGTATCTTTTTTTGTTTTTTATCTTCATGCAATCTGCAACTGCAATCCCTTGTTATGCTTTCTCTCGACATTGTTTCCCCGACTCACTTTAAACAGAATTCACTAAAAACTGACGTTGCGGTTTCTGCCACAGCAGGATGCTGCTGTATAGGACGATACGATTACCGTCCTGTACAATTAAATGTTACCTGATTTTTATAATTTATATATGTATGTATTCATCTTGTTTTTATGGTTGTTCTTTTGCGTGATCTCTTTCAAATAACTTTTGGCCAATATAGTTAATTTTAAATGGACGAACAAAAGGACACAACTATCGTGATTTTATCGATTTATCTGTAGTACTTCTACGTTTCACCCGGTGACATTTTTCCTGAAAAAGGCTGGAGGAAATAACTCTTGTTGTAATTGTGAATGTTGATGTGTAAATATGATAAAATATGGTATGGTAAAAAAATGGTAAATGTCATATTTACATCATAAAAGAGTAAAATATTCTTGTCTTAATTCTAGAAATAATTTAATCCAACTCCAATTTCTCTATTTATTCGTAACAACTTATTATGTCACTATTATTGAAAATTGTAATAAGTAATTTGTTAGTATTTTGACATTGCATTCCATTGTTAATTTTAACAATACTATGAATAAAAAGAAAGTTGCGCTTATAAACAGCCTTAAGCTATAAAAAGCTAGATCGATTGTCGATCAACTTCAAGCATTTCATATGCATTTCGATCATATGCAGACCAAAGAAAGTGTTAGACGTGACAAATTGTTATGACAGTAATTGTCCTTTTATCTTAACGTCGACAATGTATATAATCGTCATATTTCTCAGTACAACAATTATTTACTGATGTTATTAACTTATCTAGATAACACCTTACAACCGAAACCTTCATTATATTCATATTTAACAATTAACAAGAAAGTTTACAAGTGTCTCTATAACATCTGTGCAACCTAGGACAGGTAAATTTTACACAAGTTTGTCTTGAAGCACTTGTGTAAAATTTTCATTTACTGTTTTGTCTTTTTAAAATGGAACGTGGCAAATTAACACAAGCTTCTATTGATGTTAAATAATCACCGCTACTGAAATGCATTTTTAATAGGCAACGACTTGAGTTTCAGATTTTTGCCAACCTTTACATTGTACAGAGATAAAAGTAACAAAAGGGGAAGAAGGTAGGATCTCTGGCACCTTATTTATTAGATAAAACTTTTAAAAAAATCTGTCGTCCCTGTTTTGGTGCGCCTTTTCTTAAACTTCCATCGTTCCAAACGTTTCGAATATCGTACGTCTTTTCACGCGCGCCATGTCGAGGGGCGCGGGGGGATTGGCAATAAACTGCAATTGTTGTGGGCACGTGCCGGCTTTACTGCTGAGCCAAGTTAATTTGCGAAGAGATTATAAAAGTAGACGTGACATTGGTCTGATTTTTTACATTTTACCTAAAACAGTTCTGAAATTTTTCTTAGTTACAAGTATATAAAATGAAGTTGTAAGCTTGCATTTGCTTAATATTTAGTATATATCATAAGTATTATTTAATTTATTAGTAAGGTAACCGACGAGAATATATGCATAATATAGTATGAGAGTAGAATAAGCGAGAGAGGAAATGGGAATTCACGATCTGTGCATAACCTTTACAGTTTATCCAGTCGAGCGGGCCATTCCTGCAACAAATAGCTGTGTACCTAATGAATTTATTAGACAATACCTAATGAGTGTTCGTCGAGGAAATCCTAAGAAAAAATTATATTGATCAGATTAGTGACAGCCTTAATCAAGATGTACGGATGTAGAAGAAGCGAGAGAAGTGTGCCAGGATCACGCTAAATTAAATCAATAATCTCTGCCTACCCTTCTGGGTTACGAGCGTGGGTGTTATGTTTAATGACAGAAAGAATTTTGTATAAATTAATGAAATAAATAATTTTAATATAAATGAAATAAACTTAATATAAATTAAATTAATATTTATATGAAATAAATTAACGAGAGATATCGTGTATCCGTTACCTAACAAGAAGGTATCCTTATCTGCAAGATATCAGGTATAATTTGTCTTAGCCAGGAATCGAAGCAAGACTTAGCCCCATAGGTCGTGCCAACTTCATCCCACTTGGCAATATATTCAAGCTAACATCGGCAGGGTATTAAATAACTTTACTAAAACCATCGGCAAGCTAACGCCGTGTTTGGGGTCAACGGCATAGGATTATGCACAGACAAACTCTCAAACAAGCATGTTAGCGCTTAACACACAAATTAACACATTCTTTAGAGCTATGAATTTAAAAAATATGCGTGACTCACTTTAAAAGATCCTTCTTATGCGTTTTATTGAAAGCAAGTTGAAGGACTTATTATATTTATTATGGCGAAATTGGTAATAGAGTTCAATACGGCCTGTCTTATTGAGGAGAGAATAATAAATTTCAGAATTAAGAAGCATATAGGGAACTCTCGAGAATCCCCATCCTTTCCTATTTTAAAGTTTCCTTATCTTTACGACGTTCCCAATCAAGACCTATACTTTGTACACAAACGTTATAACCCTTTACATTAAATAGAACATTTCCGATGAAAATATAAAACACTGTAATGGCTGCCTTCTAAGTAACTTTCGTTTGTTTACAAAATTTAGGTCGTGACTTTTAGCGTACTTTTTATACAAAAGTTGTTTCATTCTGCTAAAAGTCTCCCGATAATCCTATAAAGCGCTAATGGAATTAATAAAAAAAATACCGTTTAATCCATTTCTTGATATTGCATACAGTGCTACGCATAAGAAAAGAATGCACTATGCATATACAATTTACCGCAGTTGTATTTATAACAGGCGCTGATTTTTTATAATACTATTATTAATCTTGGCGCCCTGATATAACTGTCCCAGATTAATATTGTGTTTGTGCACATTTGTAATATTGAAAATTACTTAATTAGAAAATTGCAGACACAGTTTATAGATAATTTAAGGAGTTTAAGCTTTTGAAAACGAAACAGAAAAAAAGGTATAACTATTTTTTATTTCATTTTGGATAATTCATAGAAGTCCATTCGTACAGTTTAGCCTATGGTAATTAATCGTATTTGACTTCCACAAAAACGTCATAACTTACCAGCCAAACATACGAGGTGTGTTCAACCAAAATCATTAATACAACAAAGCCTTTATATTTGGTGGCAGAAATGTCATGAAATTTAAGCTCTATGCCATTTATTGCAGCTATTATTCCGTCAGGCGTTGTAGTTTTATGACTTATTAAATGGTTTTCGTAATAATCAAAAAGCCTATAGTAATCCTGCTTATGGAAATTAAAAAAAAACTTAAAAGCTTAAATTTAGAAAGTAATTAAAATAAAAACTTACATATACTGTATATCTCTACAATGAATGGTTTGTATAAGTGTTGGTGATCAGTTGTAATATATTAAGAAATTCTGAACTGTATG